>JAKUCV010000997.1:0-34154 GCA_028386065.3 Turnera subulata | reverse complement strand
TCATGACAAGAAATTTTTCTAGTTTGCTCATTACATCGTTTCAAAACTCTAGCATTTCCATTTAGGAGAGAAAGGGAAACACAGACTATGAAGTACCTCATTACAGCTAGAACTGCAAAATGGCATGGATCCTGGTCTATTTAGATCCAGGTGTTGATTGTACATAAAACATTCCCAGTGATCTACAATAAAAAAAAAAGGAACAACTTTATTAGTCGTACTGAGTCTAACAGTGATTGATACACCAACAGAACCCAGAAACGAAGGGTTATCCATAAACAACATCACCACATACACTTCTTATCACACTGGAAGCAGGTTTCCAAGAAGTCATCAATACCCTTACAATGCCTGCAGATACAGTAGGAGCAACACCACTCTCCTTGGGGTACTCTCTGCAATTAACAACACCAATGTATTAGAAGAATTCCTACATGGCAACAACAAAAATTGCCAACATGAACCCAACAAGAATCGACTTACCCCCATCCCCATGCAATCAGAATGGAAAGTAGAAGGGCACCTCTCACAGCAGAGAAGATCACCACCATCTGCACAGACGAGGCAGGCCTCATCGTGGTGATCCACTGCTCCATCTCTTTGTACAAAATGGTTGAACCCCCTGCGGCCCATCTCCAACCAGCTACTCCACGCTGCTCTCTGGCATTGCAGGAGAGAACAGTTTGTGCGTGCAGTAAAGATATTGGCATATGGTCTGCCAAGGTTGCTTCCTGCGTGTGCTTCAAATTCTGCAACAGTCATAACCTGGGTGCAGCAGCAGCACCACACACCATTCGTTCGTGCCCTCCCTTCACTAATCACCAATTTCCTGTCTACACCCCCATCATCTCCACCACCTAGACCCTTCACAACGTACACTCTTTCATCGTCAGTTATTAAACCCAGGTCTATCAGCCATGAAAGTATGGTTCTTTCGTTAGAACTTCTAGTAGCCTGCCGGCTACTAGATTCTCCAGTCTCATGGGTTGAATATCTAGCCACCTTTCTCTTCCTTTTTGGAGGGCGGCCTGGCCTCCTTTGTGGTGGAGCATTTTCAAGATTGATGATTTCAGTGCTCCTCCTTGAAGTACTTGCACCCGCACTTGTTCTTCTAGGCCTAGTCCTGGTATAATCAGGATCCGAGGCACTAGAATCCGCATCAGAACTGTCACTAGAACTTGCATAGCATACTTTTGGGTTCCTGGAACGAAGTGTATAGGCCATTTCTTTCTTTCTGTTGATCTTCGGACAACCTGGTCCTGTCTGTTCTGCCTCACTAAATACTGTCAGGTTTCCTGAAAAGAGTATCTGAAACTGAAGACAAAGATAAAAAAAAATGTGGATGAGAACAAATGCCATGAGAGTAGGAGCTAGCTAGCAGGTTGCAGCACTTGAGGCAAATAAAGCAAATTTGTTAAAACCAAAAATATCATTCTGATATGTTACCATTTTGATATTGTGGTTCTATGAGTCCCTGAGAGTTATAGTGTTCAAAATTTCTTGTATGGAATATTTGTTAAAGCCCAAGAGGAATAAACCAGCTTCCTATTTTGTGTGAAGTAATGGTGTGTAATGTGTATTAGTGACTGTTTGCAATACCAGCAATGATGTGCATGTGGTTTTCCATTTCCTTTTGTGTGTGAGTTAATGTTTAGGGAATTCCTCATTTTCCATGTGCATAACATAACTGGTTTTTTTGTTTAATGTAAAAACAATATGAGAGTTTTTTCCTACTTGATATATAAACCTTGTTCTTCCAAAAAAAAAAATCACAAAAGACAGTGGAAAAAACAAAAAAAAACCTGACCTTGTTCAGAAATTACAAAAATTCTAAACTAATGGATCAACCTTAATTCTTGTCTAGTGCAAAGCAATGTCAAAAGACTTAAAATTAATCCCCCTTTTTATCATCATTTCTGACAGGAAATGACAAATTTTCACATTACTACCATCAAGGTATCAATCAATCAAAAAAAATCAATCAAGGATTATGTCATGTATGTGTGTGATTTGGTTTTGGTTCAAAGTGGATTAGCCTAATTAATTCATAGAGATCTGTTTCTTTGGAAGTAATTGAGTCATTTAGTGAAAGAGAACAAATCACAAAAGACAGTTTCAAGCCTCTTCATCAAAATCTATCCGAGTACAAAAGAAGTGAAAAATATTTATAGTTTTTTTTGGGTCTGTAATGTCAAGAAAGCATGAAGGAGAGCAGATCTATAACTATCAAATCACACTTGGTTTAAATTATACTAGATTCGTCAATATTTTTTAAGATCCAGACATTTGATCCTTTTTTTTTGTGATTAAGATTTTATTTGGTTGATTTGATAACATATTTATGTGGCCCCACATAAAGGCCAAGAGATCTTGATTCGTCCAATCAGACCATGACTAGAACAAATCGAATATTTCTACGGCTTAAGATAAACAGTAAAAAGGAGATCAATGGAAAGTAAAAAAAAAAAAAGAGTACAATTTGTCAATTTCTATCTCAAAAATATAATTCATTGCATTTCTCAACACCAAAAAATGTAAAAAAACAAAAGAAAAAACAAAATTACAGAAAACCTCTTTTGAGGAAAAATAATAAAGAGGAAAGCAACTTACATCCTTTTGAGCAAAACTACTTCAACTTCTTGCTTGCAATTGCAATTGCTTCACTATGTAAACCTAGAAATAAAAGCCAAATAAGTGATAAGAACCTATTCAAGTAAAAAAAAAACTGTAATACAATACTATTACAACGAACACACATTACTTACGAACAACGTCGGTCTATGCCGATTCAAATATGGTTTGTTGGAGAATCTACGAATCACGAAAGTGATCACACTGACAGACCTTATGCAAATCGAGAGAAACAGTGAGAATACACTACTACAATGAAGTGCGGTGGTCGGGTGAGATACTCTTCTGATACTACAAAAGGACTGTAATGTGTAAGTCAATTTAACGACTTTGCGACTGCCGTACACTCAGCTCAGATAAGGTTTGCTGAATGGTTGAAAAGGAAAATAAAATTGACTTTAAAATGTAAAATCATAAATGGAAGAAGTATGTTAGCATACAAGAGTGAGTTTTTTTTTAATTTTTTTTTTTATGTGTGGTATTCTTTTTAAGGAAGAAGAAACAGCTTTGGTCCGGTGGCCCTGGTGACAGAAAAGCAAGACACGAGGCGCCGGGGATAAATTGCATGTTACAAAATGGCAAACAAATCTCAAATAAGATTCCTAAAAGCGTTTCTCTCCATATGGCAATTTGCTTTCTGGGTTCAAATCATCTTCTTTTTCTAGACTGGACACTCACTGATGATTGGTATATTGCATAGAGTGATGCCATATATGCTAAAAGTAATTTCCCATATACGCCAAACAATTTATAGTTATTGTGATAATTATTTAATAATTTTTTGAGTTTACAACAACCCCTTGAAATTTATTACATTGTTTTATATATAATTTTTGCACCAATTTTTAGTATTTTTTAAAACTTTTTTCATTATATAACCATTTATGACCATGTTTTAGAAAATGGAAGAATGGGTTCTTCAAATATGCTAATCCATTTAGCCCCAATTTTTTTAAAGTTCTCTTGATTGTATAAATATGAACTTTCTCAAGCGTGTGTCTTATGTTATCAAGAGTTTTCTATTCTATCATTTCCTTTTAAGTACTCTTTTAAAAGAAAATTGACGAATCACCATTTTCCAATAATAGTTTTTTCCCTTATCAAGTTTCCATAACAAATAAATCTCACAACTATAACTTATCAAGATGGTCATAAAATAACTGAGCTGTTCATGCGTGTATCTCAAAACCTGACTCAATAATTTTATTTCCCATTTTCAAAATTACCTTATTTAAGAGATGGGGATAGAATTTTATCATTTTATTCCCTTTTTTTGTAGTAACATTTTATTTTGTGGCAGCAATTGCCAGCCCAAAAAAGGGCAGGCTTGAATCTTTTGGGCTTTGATGACAATAATCACCCAGCCCATCAATTTCCTTTTTTATTTTTTCCTAGTTTGATTTCCCTGCAAAAAAGAAGCGCCAAATACTCCCGGCAAAATTCAAAATCTGTTAAAATGAACCCCCAAAAAAATGAACAAGCACACCAAAATAACACTGAAGAAAGAGGAGCTTTAGTCTTTGTTTTTTTTTTTTTTTCTTTTACAGCTAGTCATTGGTGCTTGATGTAATGAAGGCTACTTCCTTTGATTCCCAGGTAAAGATCACATCTTTTCCCATTTTTCATTTTCTGTTTGATTCCCAGGAAAAAAAAAAAAAGAGAAGAAAAAACAGGAAGCACACAGTTTTTTAAGACATTTAGGAATCAAAATTAAGACCCCAGGGCAATTTCCAATCCTAACCCAGTTTTTATCTTCTGTTTTCGTAGATATCTGATTCTTGTCACTCGCTTTCCCTCCTTTCTGGTACGTTTCATTTCCCTTATAAATGATGTCAATATTATATGTCTTATCTGGGAATGTAATAATAATGATACTTGGGTATTTAATTTCTGTGTTTTTTGGGTTTGTGGGCAGAGCCTCCGGNAGAGCCTCCGGATATAAGGAACTGGTTTCCTAGTTACAAGTATGAATCTTTTGTGTTGGATACATTGGATGATTTGGGTGGTTCCATGTTTAGAGAAAGTGTCAGTGAAAGAGATGGGCTTCTTGTTGGAGAACCGGATGGTGAGAAGGAACAAAATTTGTCTGAATCTTCAAAATGTCAAGACCCATCTGTAAGTAAGACGCTAACTGTTGAACTAATTTGTCTGTTTTTCTCTTGACAAACTATGACATGTAGTAAGGTTATTTCTGTTCTTTGTTGTTTCTTTGTTTCTGATTCCAAACGTGAAACTATCTTTTGTTGGTTTCTCTTCTAGTGATTAGCTTGGCGTCTGATTATTTTGATACCAAACCTGGAATTTTATTTAGTACTTTCACGATTTTTGCAATTTCTGCTGGCTGTTCTCAGTTCATAGTGGTTTCTGACATTTGATGCATTGTGTTGTCTTGTTGTAGATGGTGGATTCTTTGCTCTCCCCACCACTGCTTCCTGGTTAGTCATAACTAATGGCAGATGCTTGAATACTAACTATCACTTCTCGTTCTTGCCAGTATATGAAGTTAGTCTTAACATGCTTAGTGATTTATTTTTGGATTCTCATATGTATCAGAGCCTCCTCACCTTGGAAACTTGTGTTCAAGCTATGTACCTGAATCCCCTCTGCTGGATTCAGTTGAGTGTTTGAAAGAATCTTCTGCTAAAGATAGTGAACATCACAAATGTGGAATTGTTAGTAAATTGAATAGCAAAGAGGAAGAGGACAAGCCTTGCAATGAGGTGCTTTCCTTGATTCATTTTTCCTTCCATCACGGGAAGATTTGAATTTAATCATTTCCTTCATGATGCAGATTGCCGGTATTTTGGAGTCATCCTCATTCCTTTCTGGTTAGTATGACGTGAATATTACTTTATCTGTCAACTGTCATATCCTTTACTGTTCGCGTCCTATGTAAAAGGTCTTAACTTCCATTAGTTGTTCCTTCCAGAGCCGCCTGACATCAAGAACTGGTTTCCCAACTACGTTTATGAATCTCCAGAATTAGGAGAAAGCGAAAGATTTTTTCTTGATGGAAGTGACAGAGAGGACGAAGAATTGGTAAATCAAGATAAAGAACATCAAACCAGAAGTTCATATGAAGTGGTTATTGAAGGGAAGCAACGAGCAACTAGATTCTTAAAGGATTACACCTCCTTGGCAGATGTTACACTAGGAAACCAGTCTCTAGGCAAGGTACTTTCCAGACAACACTCTTGTCTCCCTCTCTCTTTACTTTTTCAAGCCTTAGTTATGACATAAATTGACATTGAGGGAGGTGCAAGCAGAGAACTCATTGGTTCAGTTGTTAAGCCTTTATGCTTTTGATCTCAGGATAATAAGAAGGTGCAAGAAGAGAACTCATTTCCTTGGGATAATCTTTGCTGTGAAAGGGAGAACTTGGAAGATAAAGCATTTCCTAGCCAACATATTAGTCCGGTGATAGGTGATCAGAAATCAAGCCTGGAAAATGGGAGTTTTCCATGTAAAGAGCAGCATAGGGAAGGTTTTTCCCAAGAAGCAGGTTCAGTATCATTCAAGAGCAGTATCAAGCCAAGCAACTGCTATAGGAAATCTCCAACAAAGTTGGTTTCCAGGAAGAATTTCGTTGATGCTGTGGAAGCTAAGAATAAAACAGAAATTGATCAGCTATCGCCTAGAAATGATTCGAAGTTCATTTTAGATGCTGACTGTTCGCGGAGAAAACCAACCCATGGAAGCAATGACAAAGAAAATGAAGGAAAAGATAGCTCTTCAGATGGGTTTCTGACAACAAGAAAGGGCACAATTACAAAACCTGCTACTGAGAATTCTTGGAACAGGAAACAAGAAAATGTGCCAGTAGGTTCAAGGAACACAGGTTTGGCTTATGGTGATGTGGAAAAGAATGTCGTTGCAAAGAGAAAGGTGTTATCAGAGAGAACCAACTTGGAACACATGAAACCGATTGAGGTAACTGGGAAATGGAAGTGCCCTCAAAAGGGTAAGCCTAATGTTGGTCCTCCTTTGAAGCAGCTTCGACTTGAAAGATGGGTTCACAAGGTGTAGACTCCAGAGGCTTGAAATGCTAAAACTCGAGGAGAGACTAACGAATTTAGCAATAAATTTATGTTCTGCAGAGTTTCAACTCTGCTGTAGATGGAATATTGTAATGTTTAGTTGATGTCTTAGTCTCCATCAAAGTATGATTGAATCATTGCTGTTGCTGATTTGCGTGTGTGGATTTCTTCCAGATTCTAGTGCAATTAAAATTGTCCTGAAACTTGGGAAGAGTTCCCATTTTTAACTGGCAGTACACATTTCTTCATTCTTTTGATGTGTTTCTCAGAGATGCAAATCCAAATGTGTTAGGAAAGCTAAGCATATGATGTTTTTGTGATTGATCATCTTCAGATTATTAGACCCTCGTATAATATTTGCAAAGCATGGTAAATCCAGTAGTGTTTTGCAAAGCAAAGCATGAGAGCTTACTAACAAAGCATTAATTCAAAAGACATACTTGCAGTTACAACAAAAGGCAAAAGCAAAAGAAGTAACAGCAACTTGCACACTTTCCTCTCTTCCAATGCAGCTTGATCATATTCTAACAAGCTCAACCATGCATTTTCTTCCTTCCATCACAGGAAGATTTGAATTTAATCATTTCCTTCATGATGCAGATTGCCGGTAATAAGGAGTCATACTCATTCCTTTCTGGTCATTATGACTTGTGAATATTACTTTATGTGTCATATCCTTTACTGCATTCTTATTTTGCATCCTATGTTAAAGGTCTTAAGTTCCGTTAGTTGTTCCTTTCAGAGCCGCCTGACATCAGGAATTGGTTTCCCAACTATGTTTATGAATCTCCAGAATTAGGAGAAAGCGAAAGATTGTTTCTTGACGAAAGTAACGGAGAGGACGAAGAACTGGTAAATCAAGATAAATACCATCTCGTCGGGCAGCATGGCTCAAATGGGCCGTTAACACAAGAGAAGCAAGAAAAGAAGAAAGGAGTATTAACAGATCTATTTGAGTCCTTAAAATTGTCATTCTTACATTAAGATTACAAAGATTTTCACACACTGGTTACGAGTAGGCGAGAAGAAGAGACAAATTTCTAGTGGAACTTGAGGCTTGTCAAGATGTTGTTGTTGACAGGATCAGCCAGGTGGTCCAAGAGGTTTTGGTATGGTCCAACTCCGGTGACAAGACCTTGAACAAAGTAGCCCAAGATGGCCAACATCGCCAACCTTCCATTCTTCACCTCCTTAAGCTTCAAATCTTTCAATGACTTCTCATCTTTGCCAAACCCAAGTGGGTTAAACAAGGGTCCTCCAGGGTAGGCTGGGTCTCCGGATCCTCCCAAATACTTCTCAAATCCCAAGAAGTACTGCTTGCTCATGGAACCAGGCTTTGCCCAGTCTTGGAATCTCCTGTGCTCTGCAAAACCCATCAGCGCCATCTCCAACACAAACAGTGTGTATGGGTCAGCCCAGTAGTTATATGTTCCAGCAGGAGGGATCACACCGGTCTTGAACCAAGGGAGGGCTGTCTCTTCCGGGATGAGGCCTGCCTTCCCAAGAATTTCTGGGACAATGGCACCCACAGCCCCCAACATGGCATATCTTCCGTTGATTATCTCCCCATAGGCCAACCATTTAGGCTCAATGAAGCCTCCTGTGCCTTCAGGGTCTGAAAGGCCTAGTGGGTCAAATCCATAATCACCAGGAAGACTGCAGAGTAGAGAGACACACACAAGTTGAGACCAAAGTGAACAAAATGATAACCACTTGGTGAGTTTGGATCGATCATTATGTTACTGTGCAAGAATTACCTGCCATCTAAGTAGGAAAGGCTTTGTTTAGATGCAAACCACAATTGTCTGTCTGCTCCTTGCTGGAAATCAGACAAGTTTGGTTAGGAAATATGAAAGCAGTTAATGACTGGAGGGAATATGCTACAAGACTGTGGTCATGTCTGTGAGGAAGGAAAAAACAAGAGTCGATACCTTGGCAGGGGGAGTAGAAGATGCCCTGACAACAAAGGAACTCTTCCTGCTTGGTCTTGAACCAAATATTTGTCTTGCAGCTTCAACCGAAGAGGTAAGTGCAGATGATAGAAGCACTTGTGTTGCCATTTTTTCTCCTGCTTAGCTTTTCGCTTCTCGTGCCTCAGAGCTTGTATGAGTGCCTTTGATCCTTGGAATTTCTTTTTGGTCTGGTGGTGCTAGTTAGCGTGGCAGTAACCAAGTTAAGGGCAGGAAGTAAGGGCCAACCTGAACCACTACTTGTGAGCTTGAAAATCTTGGCTGGCATGGGAGGTGGTCCAAGTTCTAGATTAGGGTAGTATCTGGTTATCCAACAAGAGATTCACACGTGGAATGATAAATATGCTGTTTATACTGGTCCCACACTCTGAGGTGGACGCTGCAGCTCCATGGTCCAGAACTGAGATGGATGGAAGCAAGTGCTACTGAGAATTCTTGGAACAGGAAACAACAAAATGTACCAGTAGGTTCAAGGAACACTGGTTTGACTTTATGGTGATGTGGAAAAGAATGTCACTGCAAAAAGAAAGGTGTTATTAGAGAGAACCAACTTGGAACACATGAAACCGATTGAGGTCACTGGGAAATGGAAGTGCCCTCAAAAGGGTAAGATGGGTTCACAAGGTCTAGAGGCTTCAAATGGTAAAACTCCAGGACAGACTAACGAATTTAGCAATAAATTTGTTTTCTGCAGAGTTTCAACTCTGCTGTAGATGGCACATTGTAATGGTTTAGTTGATTTCTTAGTCCTCATCAAAGTGTAATTGAATCATTGCAGTTGCTGATTTGCGGATGTGGGTTTCTTCCAGATTCTAGTGCAATTAAAATTGTCTTGAAACCTGGGGAGAGTTGCCATGTTTAACTGGGGAGTACACATTTCTTCATTCTTTTGATGTGTTTCTCAGAGATGCAAATCCAAATGCGTTTGCAAAGCAAAGCATAAGAGATGTTCTGGTGATTGATCATCTTCAGATCTCTAGACCTTGATATAATACCTTCATTTCTTTTGATAAATCCAAATTTGTTTGCAAAGTAAAGCACAAGATCTCTTTGCAGCGCATGATAAATCCATTTGTGTTTTGCAAAGCAAATCATGAGAGCTTACTTAAGTAGCCGATCCACTAGAATGATTAAGAATCTCTTCAAACAACCATGATTGTAGGACTAGTATTTTCAAGGCAAAAAAGAAGTCCTCGAAAATTTAATTCAAGGTTTAAACAAGCGACAATCATAGTAGTTTACGGACTACTGATATTATAATTAATCAATTAAGAGTAAGTGGTCATTCATTTTTTTGGAGTGAGTTTAAAAAACTTTTTTTTTTAAGGAAATGTGGTAACACTTTAAAAAAACAAACCTAGCAATCACTTCTTGTGAAAAACAATATGGATGGCCTTAAAAAGAAAGGCCATGAGCGTGATCTGAACTGTCAAATGTCCAAAAACATTCCATAAAAAAAAAGTCCAAAAATAGACAGGTGAAGTATATCCAAGTACAGGTAAGTCTATCCAATAATTGCTTAATTAAGCATGGTGGATAAACAACACTGAACCCCTTATCTTCATCCTGGATTGGGATTAGTAGTTGACAATTATGTATTGGATTAAGTTTCCCATTATGCCTGTGGTCATTAGTTTAATCAGCATCAAACTCTTTTAATAAATTAAGAAGATATACATGCAAAAAAATACTGCAAAAAAATATTATATTACTTGATGCCTCTTACTGGCAAAAACAAAAAATAATTACTACATACGCGCCAAAAAAAATTACATGCTTTTACTAAATTTCCTAAAAGAAAAAGAAGAAGAGAAGACCTAATCTTTATGGGCCTCTAAGAACAAAAGAAAAAAGCTCCATTTTTTCTTCTCTCACTCATTTCCTTCCCAACAGCCAAGTGTTTAGCGTACAAAAAGCAAAATAGGCCAGCTTATTTCCATCTCTCTTGAACTGGGTTCACTTCTGTTCTGTCTATAATCTCCAAAAAGAAAAGAAAAATGACAATTTTCACTGTCTTCATAAAAAATCCGAAATCTTATTACAAGTTGTCTGATTTTGGGAAGTTGAATCCTTACAACATTTACGGCAAATGTTACAGTCAGTATCAAAGCACCAGAACGCTAATCTTGGAGTCCGCTACATCCCAATCTGTCAGGCTTAAGAGACTCTCCGATACAGATTCTGGTAATCACATGGAAAGTATAGATTTTTATTTTCTTTTATGGTTTTCTTTGATTGATGTATTTTGTTTCTTTTTTTTTGATGAAAAGGATGATACCCAGTTGGGTTTTCTGGCTGAAACAGGGATCATGGAGGTTAATTTGGACAGACCAGCAGCTAAAAACGCCATTGGGAAGGAAATGTTGAGTGGGTTGCGCCATGTTTTTGAAACGATCCACAGGGATGCTTCTGCTAGAGTTGTTATGGTCAGCAGCTCGGTCCCTAAGGTGTTTTGTGCTGGTGCTGACTTGAAGGTAGATCCTAGATAGACACATTCTAGTTTTGATTTGATCGTATAGGAAGCATCATTGCATACTCTTTTGTGAAGCTAAAAGATTGTTTCTTTTTGGTTGGAAGTTTTAATGGGAATGAAGTAGGAGCTCATAGAGGGATGTTTTCTGTGGAAAGGACCTAAGCTGTGACTTTGAATGGTGAATTTTCCACGTTTGAATTCAGTTGTCCTTGACCATCAGAAAATAATTAATTTAGTGGATGATTGTTTGTCTGTGTTAGTTTCTAAACAAAATTCAGATGTTTGGTTGACTTGTTAGCCGTGCTATTAATGAAATTAAAGTTGAAATCTTTCTGGCTTATATTCTGTGTTGGGAAGAACGTTTTAGTTTTTAGTAGTTTATATTCTGCTGGTAGATAGGTAGCTGGTGTTTGCAATTGTGATAGCGTCCTACTTTGTTTGATCCAAAACAGAAGGCAAAGACCGCTTTTAAAAGTCCTCTATATGCTCTAGTCGGGGGCTTTTTTAGTGAAAGGGATTAGTAGTTTTTCTTTTCTCTTGAATCATATGTTTACATTGTAGCTGATATGTACTGCTTGGCGGCCATGCCTTTGATTGGATTGGCAGGAGCGCAAGACAATGTCTCCACATGAAGTTCAATCTTTTGTGAACTCTTTGAGATCAACATTCTCGTTCATAGAGGTGGGTCTTCTTCTAGTGGCTGTACCTTTTCTTTTATGTTAGTTTGGTATTCTGATATTGCAAAAGATGTGAAGTTTCTGAAATCGTAAAACATATTTCATTATCATGGGGGGCCCTTGTTTCAATTGTTTATGTGATGCAATGTAGAATAAGCATGTAGAAGTCTGTTACTTGATATCCAAAAGATGTAGCAAGCCTCTGTTGAGCTTAAAAATTGTTGGATGTTGCTTGATTCCTTCCAATCCTTGCCAACATATGACCTAAGTTTAACAGTATCATGTGTTGTTCATTTTGACATCTAATATCATTTTCTTCTGTTACAAACTGTCGTTCTTGTGGTGCATGCCTTTCAACCAATCTTTTCAATGATCACTCAAATTGTTGCTGCCTTCTATTAACAGGCACTTCGTGTTCCGACAATTGCTGTTATTGAAGGAGCTGCATTGGGTGGTGGACTTGAGATGGCTTTATCTTGTGATCTACGGATATGTGGTAGCTCCATATAGTCCTGGACATGAACTATATTGTTCTAACTAGGCATCTTGCTGTTCGAGATGGCCTTATTTAATAATTTGCCCCCCATCTCATGATTCAGGAGAAGATGCAGTGTTGGGCTTGCCAGAAACAGGCCTTGCTATTATTCCTGGGTATGTTACAATTCATCTCTCATGCTGATGCTTGGAGGTACTTAATTGAAGTCATATATGCTGCATTTTACTTGATAGAACATCTCTATCCCCCACACAAATGGACACAAACTCGGCTTGTGGATGTACTTGTATATTATTGCCGCTCAACTTAATTGTTGAAGCAGTTTTACCCTCTAATGCAGTCTGCAGATCGGTCATGTGTGGGGACTTGTTATACATAGAATAGAATTCTACTGTTGTGTTCACACTTCCACACAGAATCCTATTCCTGGAGAACTTCTTACTTTCTATGTGTGTTTATATATTTAATGCTCCATCTCACTAAATTTTGGCTCTCCCAGGGCTGGTGGGACACAGAGACTTCCTAGATTGGTCGGAAAATCTGTGGCAAAGGAACTTATATTTACAGGAAGGAAGATTGGTGGAAGAGAGGCGATGTCCATAGGTATGTCTAGTTGACTGCATCTTTGGTTTTTTCTTTAATTCATATTTTGTAATTGTACACAATCCTGTGCAGGCCTTGCCAATTACTGTGTCCCTGCTGGCGAAGCTCAGTTAAAGGCACTTGAAATTGCTATGGAGATTAATCAGAAGGTATGATTCGATAAAATATCTTATTTTCTATTATATGTAAGTTATCTAAAGCATAGTATAATGCATTGTGGAAAGAGTGGTGGCAACCTAATTCTTGATGTATTTCCAGAACCTTTAGGCCTTCTGTTCTATGATAATTAGTAACTGTAAGATCTTACTTATTTGAGATGATTCACTTCACAAGATCAAGGAGATGCATAATTTGTTAGTTGGGTTCTCTTTATAGTATAAACTTCACGAACTTGTCTTTAGCATTGGTTGAGTTGAACTTAAATTTTTTTTGTTACTTACCTCTCCGGCTTAGAATAAGATAGATCCAATTAATATCTGAGCAGATTTATAGAAGTCTGGATATATATTTAACCCATCTGAATACACAAGTCAGAACTAAAATTTCACTGCAGATCAAACACAATCAATCAGTGAAATTTGTTGTGTATGTACAAACTAACATCTATTCTTAACAGGGTCCAATAGCAATTAGAATGGCAAAGAAGGCTATTGATGAGGGAGACGAGGTAGACTTGATAACAGCTTTGGAACTGGAAGAAGAATGTTATGAACAGATATTAAACACAAAAGATCGATTGGAAGGCTTAGCTGCATTTGCTGAAAAGCGGAAACCAAGGTATTCTGGGGAATAAACAGGGTAACAGGATAACACTAACAAGCAATTGCTTTAGGCTGCTATATTCGGCTTGACTTATTTCATTCGTAGTACTATTTGGCCCTACTAGACCTGCATATTAAGCAGCATATAAGTTGTATTTTACATTAACTTTTGTCCATGCTATATCTTATATATAGAAATGGTGGTAGTTTTGATCATTGTTGGTGGGTTGTCTGGTGGTTGCTTAGAACCTGCCAAGTACACTGATTAATGATAAGGATTAAGGAGAAGCTAAGACTTGGGAAAATATCTTCTCATGTAAGATTGGTTGACAGATGGTGACAATGGGCAATAGCAAGCATAACATTTTGGTCGTCGTTGTTTAACTAACGCGCAAGAAGCCTCAGTTGCATTGATGGCATTTGTAACATATAGTCCTAATGGAAGTAGAATGACGTCTCATCCTGTAACATACTTTCCTAGCTTGGAAATTGTAGCGAGTCCCCATGGAAATGTATTGCATTTGTTACTAGACTTTTATGTGGAAAAATACCTAAAAGAGAAGAAAGAAAAGGTGAGCTCAAAGAAATGAAACTCCCTATGTGAGACTCACCCACCACAGTCACTTATGTGGCCCGGGCCAAATCCGGAATAGTCGAAGCTCTAGATACTGGATGTGCAATTACAAAGAAGAAAAGAAAGGAAATGCAATTACAAAGAAGAAAAGAAAGAAAAGGATAGAATAACCTAAGATTCACAAATGTTAACTCTCTTTACTGTCAGGAAATGAACTTTAGTATATGGTCAAGAAAGGATGGAAGAAGGACGATGAGGGATGGTCGCATTAGAAGAAATTGGCATAGTTGTTCGGACCATATTATGAAGTTTCTGGTCTGGTACTACAAACTTGAAATGCAGAAGCAAACGTAGGAAGATACCTATTACAGATATGACTAGGAATCTTAAACAAATGTCTTCAAAACTGGTATTCAATCAATGTAGCAGCAAAGTGTGAGAAGATACGGATACTTACGTTTAACTTTTGCACGACTGCTGTTGGTTCTGCAAAAAAGTCACCTAACAAGAGAGATACAGAGTTCCTATTTCGCTTAACTAGATTGAAAAGTGGGTCAAAAGAGAGTTTGGTAATCTTTATCAGTTACCTTATTTCTCCAGGTTAGTACACTAGGAGAAGGTCTAACTGACTAAAATATTGGTAATACATGGTCAATTACTCACAGAGCTGTGCTAGACTGAATAGTGAGCTGCATTGCCCAAGGACCAGATTTGGCAGCAAACAATTGACAAGGCAAACTGGGTCATTAATTCCCAGAATTTGCATGTCCGGTTGCTTTGCAAGAATGAAATAAAACTGACAGGACCCATGGAAATGGTTCTTTTCTAGTAAAAATGCTGTAGCTTAAGTTAGTTAGAGCCTAGAGGATGAAATATGAAAAATATCAAAAACAGAATTCTGATGGATAGGAAAGCATTGCACCTTCCAGTATCTATTCTGCGCATGAAGTGTTACAATATGTGGATAAGAAATTGTAGTTGGTTGTGAATGTTATTTCAACAAGCAAATTTGGAAAAACAACTCAAGCAAGAATCCCACTTCTTTTGGTATCTCGAACTAGCATTTTATCATCTAGGTTGGAGTTAACTGCCCCAGGGATAGTTCTCTCTTTCATTGTCTTAAACTTGTAGGCCCTGCCAAGCCCCTACTCTTGGCATAGGCCATTACTTGAAAGAAGAAAAGTATCTTCCGCCTTGGATGGTTTCTGCTAAGTCCTCATTTTGTTTGGATTACCCTTGTCTGAATTGTCATTATAACATAACCTAGTGTATGCTATGAAGCCTACTATCTATTGTCATATTAGTTATGTAATCAATTTCGTTGTCCTTTAGCTATGACTTGATGGTTTTTGCAGATTAGTAACTTGGAATTTTCGTTATCTTTGTGTTATTAGAAAACTCTTAGAATTTGAACAGTAAGAAGGATTAGATGATTTGTTAGCTTGCTTATTGCATCCTTATTCGTGCAAACAATAATTACTTCTTTTCTTTCTCTTCCAAGAAACTTCTCACTGTTGCAATAGTTTAGAAATGGGAACAGTTATCTTTATTTTATTTCTTCAACCATGCAAGTATTGTATGTGATCATGTTGTGGTGCAGGTGCACCGATTCGTAACTCTTTTATTCATGGATTTGGCTTGATGATTGTTAAGATAAAAGATCAGTTAATGATTTCGATCAAAAATTTTAAACATTTGAAGCATCGAAGGGCTTAATTTTCTGTGCAATGAACATCAGTTCTCTGCTGAAGAAAACCTGGGACTGTAGTGTTTGTGCCAGAAAAGAAAACCTGGGAGTACGGAATATCTTTTATTACTTGATGTTGGAAAACCATTTCTTCTATCTTTTCATAAACATTTTACAATTTCACAAAATCTTTTCCAACAAAAGACAAGTCCCTTTTGTATCAGTAAACAAAGGAAATCTCCTTTCCATTCTGGACTAAAGTGCTTGTATAACCAAGATGAGTTTCTATAATGATCATTTGACACGTTCCTTACTTTAGTTCCGCTACGCATTTCCCGAGTAATTCATCTCATTTTTCTTGCAGTCACATTCCATTCTGCTGTTTATCTATTATTAAGAGGACTCTCATTGTCATTCAGAGAATGTGATTATCTAGAAAATGTGAACTTTGGTTTAAGCAAACAATGTGAACTTGATGACAATAACCACTTCGTTAAAGCAAACAATGTGAACTTGATGCAGCTCAAGTTGGTAAGTTAACTTTTATATGAAGATTATCTTGAGCTGTCAATATGGATAGTATCTAATCTAGTGTTGATCTTTACCTAGACCGAGCCGTGCCGCAAATTACATTTGCTTGATCAGGAAACTTGAATAATAGTTGCAGCTTTTACAATGTTTTACTAATTTTAAAACCAAGTTAGTGTCAGGAATGGCCATCTAATGTTTGTTACACAAAACTAAGTTTTCCACCAGAATTAAATTGACAATTAACTTTTCTTTTCCCAAATACGGAAGAAAGTAAGCTTCGAAATAAAATTCTTCATTTAGCTTAAATGTAACATATGAAGTCATTGAGTATTGAACTCTGGTATGATTCTTTTCATGTTTTGTCTTGAAGCATTGTTGATTTACAGATGATAGTTATGCAGAACTTCATGTTCATTTTTACAACCATATTCTTCATCCAGTCGACAAGATCATTGTACGATTTACGTGGAGGACTTAGTAGTTAGACAACTAGGGAAAGAAGTCATTTGCATGACAATGTATGATTATGAGCTAATCCTAATTGTGAATACTACTAAAATGTGCAGTTCCTTAGCTTGTCATTCACCAAAAAACCCATGATAAAATAACTTATTTCTTTTTCCAACTATAACTTATGGTTTTGAAGTGGATTTCCATTGTATGATAAGTATAGTGTAAGCCTAAGGTCTGTAAACTGTTCTGCAATTATAGGCTTTCTTTACGTCTAGTTTCATTGAATGCCAAATTTGGCTTCAGAAATTCTGCTGATGCCTGCAAAATTGAATCTCCTTTGATCACCCTAAGTTAAAAAAAATTGAAACTACTAAAGATACGTGGCTCGAACATCGTAGCTAGTCTTATCTCAGAAACTTAAATTTGCCATATCTGAGCATTTTTGGGTATTGTACTAATTTAGTTGCCTATCTACAAGTCAGATTGTTCTCTACTTATAAAATGATATCAGTTCAATGTGTTTTCTGCAGCATTCATTTTTTTGCTGAATCATAGTCTTCTATAGTGTTTGGTCCTCAAAGACTCTCAAAATATAGTAATGGAGGTGGAAAGAAATTCAGATTCAAGTGCAAGCTGCTTGGTGGTGGAAAGTTCAAACTCAATGATCCTTGACAGGAATCATCAAGGTGGTCATTCTAGCAACACAACCAGAGGGTCATCTTCAAAATTCAGAGGAGTTCTTTGGCTCAAAAGTGGGAAGTGGGGTGCAAGGATCTCCTTCAACTACAAGCCTTACTGGCTCGGAACTTACGACTTGGAAGAGGAAGCAGCAGCAGCTTATGATAGAGCAGCCATCAAACTGCAAAGAAGTGATGCCCCCCTCAACTTCCCTATGTCACTTTATACAGTTGAAGAGACCAAATTCCAGAGTCAGCACTCAAATGAGGAGATCCTTGATATGATCAAGGACAAAACTTACATGTCAAAACTTAAACACTACCTGACAAGTCAACAGCTATTGCAGGAAATGATAACAAGTAACCAAACCAATCAAAGAGGGGGGATCTCATACAAAATGCTATTCCGGAAAGAGCTGACGCAGACTGATGTTACTCACATAAAAGGCTTGCACATCCCCAAGGAGTATGCAGTACACTGCTTTCCCCCTCTTGCTGGTAGTACAGTAACAGGATCATCAGATGAAAATGGGAGTAAGTCCACCGAGCTAACCTTCTATGATAAGCACCATCGTTCATGGACTTTTCGGTATTCGTACTGGAAGAGCACCCAGACTTTTGTGTTCACCAAAGGCTGGAGACACTTTCTCAAGATGAATAACTTGCACCCAAAGGACATAGTCTTCTTCTACAGATGTGAGCATGAAGAGGGGTTTGGTGTGAGTGCTTTTTACATGATAGATGTACTTCGAAGTACCTGTGTCAGGACGGATATGAAAGAAGTGATCAATGAAGTGGTTCGTGATGCCTTGGAAGAAGAACAAGAGGAGACAGGCAACGAGGTTAGACTTTTTGGTGTGCAGATTGGCAAGAAAAGACGAAGGAGTGTGTCCTTTTCTCAGCTGTTCCAATAGTTAGCATCTAATTTGTTGTTCTTGCTGCCTTTCCCCTCTCCATGTATAATGGATTTTCTTTGTTGTATGTGATTCTCCGTTTCTGTATTGTAAAAAAATGAACTCAATATTCTGGTATATATATATGCCACTTCAGTTTTTTGTTTCTTCAGCAAAACCAGAAAGAAATGATGACTTTATATGATATTTTCATAAACAATGACTTGTATGATCTTTGATAATTGTCTCCTCAAGGTAGAAGAACAAATCAAGACCCGTGAGACAAGATCGCCTGAATTTCCTGTTATACTTGTGTGTGAAGAAACCCAGCTAATGAATCATCAGCTTTGGAATCTTCTTCCCATCCAGTGCCAGCAGATTATGTTAGATCATAATCCCTCCTATATTTGGATTAGAGCTGCACCAAATATCAGGTGCAAGAGTGAAAAAAACTAATCTGGATAGCCAAAACTAACATTTTCTCCCACTGTTTTCTCGTGGTCGGTCTGGAAATTGAAATGCCAACTCAAAGAAACAAGATTTTCCTATGTATATCTGTGGGCTAGTATACTAAACTACAGCAAAAAATGGCCCTGACCAGAACAATATTATCTTACAATGAGGTGACTGCACAAGAAAGTCTTATATATATACACAGCCAACTTTGTGTGTGCTGCTAGCTAGGACCTCATGACAGGAACATGCAAAATAGCAACTTAATTCTCAGGAGTGCACAACCTTTTGATAGACAAGACACACTAATACAAGTTTACTATTCCACCTTAAACATATATATCTCAATTATTAAAACAAACGAAACTGAAATGAAAGTTCTAACACAAGTGAGAATTGAAGGAAGAAGTGATCAATTTGGTCCCGGCAGTAACAACTAACAAGCAGGCATAGCTAGTTTATTTGGGCTGGTTTTTAGTCCGTGTATTTGGGCTTGGATCTTGTCCATTCTTTTACTGCTTAGAGACTTGATTTTTCACTTCTTCACTTACCAGAATTCACCAACCGGGTTTACCAATCAAGGTCCTAAAACCCTACCCGACTCCACCAAGTAAAACCCGGGTCAACATCATCTTCCTCCTCATACGAGTAACAACCAACATCTCCTCCTTCTTCTTCTTGTTTCAGGGTTTTGCTAGAAGAAGTAGTTTAAGTCTAAAGAAATGTTGGTATCCCAATTCCAAGGATTGCAGCTGCTGCATCATCATCAGGCATCACCTTTTCACCACCGCCACTCCCTACTAGCCCGACCCAACAACCATCACCATCGGGTAAGTAAAGTTTCTCTCTTTTTCTTCTCTTCTCTTCCCTTTCACCTCTTTTAGTTTACCCACCAATCCTTTCCTCCTTTCTTCTTTCTCTGCAGAATCGTAAGTTTTCGGTGGTGGTCATGTCCGTGCAGTCTGCAAGCACCTCTACTGCTCTACCCATTATGGTAAACAAACTCTGGAGCTGTAAAACAATGCAAAGAAATGTTCTTTAATGCTCTCTTTTAAAATTGTTAATGTTACCTTTTGACCCCTTTTGCAGGTCAATGGTTGTAGTGGGAAGATGGGGAATGCTGTTATTAAGGCTGCTGATTCTGCTGGCCTTCAAATCCTTCCTATTGCATTTGGGTCAGAAGAGGAGAATGGCCAGACTGTGGCGGTTCATGGGAAAGAAATCCAATTGCACGGCCCTTCTCAAAGAGAGGATGTACTTGCCTCTGTCTACCAGCGACATCCCAATATGATTGTTGTTGATTATACCGTCCCTGCTGCTGTTAATGGTAATGTTGATTACCCAAGTTCATAGCTTTATTTCAAAGGTTGCTTTTTTATTTTTTTTCTTTTGTTTTGGTTGCTTTGGTTTTTAAGTTCATGTTCAAGTTCTATGTCTTTATGGTCTGTAATGTGTGTAGATAATGCTGATCTTTATTGCAAAGTTGGTGTGCCCTTTGTTATGGGAACCACGGGTGGTGACAGAGATCGGTTGTATAAGACTGTGGAGGAATCCAAGGTGTATGCTGTGATCTCCCCGCAAATGGGGAAGCAGGTGATTTGAATTTGATGCTTTTTTAATGTTGTGATAGACTCGGGCATTAGAAGATGATGTATTTTCTTGTTTGTATACTAATGGTGGTTGTTTAGTAGGTGGTTGCATTTCTTGCAGCCATGGAGATTATGGCCGAGCAATTTCCTGGTGCTTTCTCAGGGTATTCTCTGCAGGTAACTCCATTATTCAATTTGTTTCTGTGTAAGAGAAAGTGTTCTGATCTCGTTTGGGCTGTCCTGTTTTGAAATACTAAGATTATTGGCTGATGAATCTTCTCATAATTTTAGGTGATGGAGTCTCATCAAGCAGGAAAGAAGGATGCATCTGGCACTGCTAAGGCTGTCATTTCTTGCTTCCAGAAATTAGGGGTGTCGTTTGACATGGATCAGGTCTCCTCAAAATTGACTATTGCTTAATTAGGAGACTCGATTTCTTATATGAATCACTTACTAAATTCTCTTCTGCTTGCTGCTCAGTTGATATTTTTTGCTTATAAAATCTTCCTCGATGGGAAAAGCAGATTTTATTGTATAGTAGAGTCCTTGAAGTTTGGCTACTATCTTAGAATCCAATCGATTCTTTTTCTTATTCTCACCATTCACAAGATGAGAGTAGCAATATCATTTTTGTCCATTTAATCTTAACCTCCAACTTTGTTCAGATACAAATGATCCGAGACCCCAAGGAGCAGCTTGAGATTGTGGGTGTTCCGGAGGAGCATTTGTCTGGACATGCATTCCACATGTATCATCTGTCATCACCTGATGAAACGTAATAGCAAACATCTTGCTTGTTATTTATCCTATTTTGCCATATCTTGTTTTTCTTCTCTTGAGGATTTGTGTGTTGTGCAGAGTTTCTTTCGAGTTTCAGCATAATGTTAGTGGTAGATCAATATATGCAGAGGGTACTGTAGATGCCATCCTTTTCCTGGCTAAGAAGGTGAAATACTTCAATCTTGGTTGTCTTTACAGCTGTTTTAGTTATGAATCTTCATTTTATTTGGTTATTCTTGATGATCATTCCAATGATGTAGATTCTTCTCTGAATTTAAATCCCATTTCATAACACAATCTCCATGATACAACTGGTAGTACACTCATGATACTGGGATGTATCGCTGACCTACCCTTCAATCACCCTTGACATGTGAAAGAATGAGTGGTTCACTAGCTATACAACTATCACATCCTGAGCAATCTAAAATTGTCCTAATACTTTAATGCAGTTCAAGCATAGCATTCCTGTCAGCTGTGCCTTAAACGTAGTTTTTCTGTTTCTAAAAGATGTTTCTTTTACTCTAGCTTCCTAAGCTGCTTGGTGGGTAATTTTATGAATGCAGATTCAAGCAAAGGCAGACAAGCGTATCTACAACATGATCGATGTCTTGCGGGAGGGTAATATGAGATAAGTTGGAACTTATTGCATGGAGTTCGTCTCTGGTTTTGATTTTCGGTCTATTTAGAGTGGCACTTCCATCGGGTATGCAAACTGTTGAGGCTGTTTTCTCAAGGCTTTGCTAGGTACCAGCTAAAATCTAGAGGGAGGGGCTGGGGTTCAACAGTGACCTTTCAATGGTAACGAGCCCCAAAGAAACAAGTAGGCGTAGCGTTTTTCCTTTCTAGTTTGTCGTCCTATTAGTCGTGTGATGAGCTTCTGTAAATTTATCATTGATAATGATTGTTCTAGAGTCGCCATTTTGGAGTTATTGTCTGTCTGGGTTAGGTAATCTGAATTTTTTTCCTCAAGAGGACATTGTTTGTCACCTTTGAGAAGAACCTTTGCAGAAGCATTAGTGTTGAATGATGTTGTTCCAAGTTAATTTAACCAGCAAACAGATTTAACAATGTCAAAGATTAGAGCAAGCGAAGGTTGAGGCTTCTTGCATAGGTTCATATGCAAGAAAGATATGTTTCAATGGCATTTGGCACGCATGAAAGATCATTGATTAGAAGCAAACTTCTGGACCAAGAACAGACCCTTCTTCTTTCTTTCCTATTAAATATAGTCAAGTACATGACTCACAATCCCTGAATCCCAGAGGGAGAGAGCAGGAGTGGCAGAAAAAAGAGAGGTAGAAAGTTACTGCCATCTCGTGTAACAACTTATCGATAATCAATCATTACAGTTAATGGGCCATTATTCAAGTTTGCCAATAGAGCATCAGCCGAAGTTGAAAACAAAGGGCAGGAAAATAAATAAAAGAAAATTGATTGAAGGGAAGAGATTTATGGGATTTAGCCTGCTACAGAAGATAATTGTAAGTAACATCTAATAAGTACTCTTAACTAAAAGCTTTTATCATTAAATTATAGTTTCATTATTCTGAGTTAAGATTTATCACTTGATAATTAAGAGTTAGCCAATCACAAGAGCAGAAGACTTTTGATAGTGTCATGGGCTTTAGCCCCAACAAAATTGGGCCAAGCGTTCGTATCAGGCTGTATTATTATACCGTAAAAGCATCATTAACACAAATTAAACCAAATTTAAATCACTAATTACTCACAGTCACAGTCCACAGGGAAAGGAAGGGGATTCTACAGTGTTCTGCAGTATTCTCCTCTCTTACGCAAAAGAAAACTTCTTTAATAAACCCACACAAAACCTATATATAAAGCAAACCAAAGCAAAGGTGTACTTTTGTAAGTACACAGCAAAAAGATCACTAATAAACCCCCCCGATAAGAACCCTTTCAGTTTACGATTCTCTCTCGAATCAATAGGAAACACCGATATGGCAACCGTGGATGAGAGACCTGCTGCGAAGCGGTGGCTTCCTCTCGAAGCCAACCCTGAAGTTATGAACCAGGTGGGTTTTGTTTGTTTGCTCCAAAGATCGATTCTTTAACGTGGCCTGTGAATTTGAGATGTGGGTTTTGTTTATGTTCCTTTAAAGTTCGATTCTTTACTTATTTTGCAGCTGTTCCATCTAATTTATTAACTTGACAATATGGGTTGTAGTTTTTATTTTTAATGTTTTGATTGATTTCGGGTGCAGTTCCTTTGGGGCTTAGGCGTTCAGGTGGATGAGGCAGAGTGTTATGATGTTTATGGGTTGGACGAAGAGCTCCTGGAAATGGTTCCAAAGCCAGTTCTAGCCGTGCTTTTTCTTTACCCCTTAACCGCAGAGGTTTGTTCTTATTGATGTTGTTATGCTTAATTTGTTATTTTATAGTTTATCGCCAAAGTTTCAGCTGGTACTGCAGCTCGTTTTCTTTGAGATGGTTGTTAGAAACGTTTGTTTTAATGCGTCGGAAGTGATGGAGGAGAATGAATGTTTTGTTTGTTTTTTCTTCTTTTTTTCGCCAGAGTGAGGAAGAGAGGCGACAGCAGGATGCAGTTATGAAGGTGAGTGCAATAGTGCTTGTTAATTCTGAATGCAAATTATGTTGATATTCAGGAATTGACATAGTCTTGGTTCTGAATTTGGTTACAATCCATCTGTATTCTGTTCGTAGGAACCTAGCAGTAAAGTCTATTTCATGAGGCAGACTGTCGGTAATGCATGTGGAACAGTTGGACTTCTACATGCTGTCGGGAACATAACTTCTGAGATCAAGCTTGGTAAGTATTGTGCCTTTCATCTTTTTTAATGTATTGATGAGTTACAAGAAAAAGTATACTGTTCATATGAAAAGCTGGGAGCAGAGAATTTTAAGGAGAGGATGCAAAAATACTAAGAATGTAACTTGTTTGTTTCCTGTCTCAATATTGTAGTGGACGAAATGATTTACCTGATTCTCTGAAAACAAAAATAGAAATAGAAAAGATAGAAAGAGAAGAATATGTACAGTAGAAGAAGAATTAAAGAAGAATATGTACAGTAGAAGAAGAATAAGTAGCAGCAATAATTCTAAGAATGTATCTTGTTTTCCGTCTCAATATTGTTCAGCCTTTTTGTTGAGTGAATTATGGAGTGACACATTTGAGTCTGGTTGTACAGCAGTTTAGCTGCCTGTGTTCATAAACACTTCTTTTTTTTGGAAGTTTAAATTCTTAGTGTCTGTTTGTACTCTGCTTATATAATCTCTGCCTGATAATGTCATCTTTGCTGCATTGTTGATGTGTCGTTGCTATTTCAGTTGAAGGGTCATTTTTGGATAAGTTTTTCAAGTCTACTGCAAGCATGAATCCTATGGAGGTTATGATTCTGCTCCTTCAACCCTCATCACTCACCCTCCTTCCTCCCTTCATCTTAGACCAGTAGAAATAAGTGTGGAAGTTGATATTAATACTCATTTCTTTGTTGTCTTGAATGTTTTTCATATACTGTGAGCAGCGTGCTTTATTCCTTGAGAATGACAGAGAGATGGAAGTTGCACATTCTGTAGCAGCCTCAGCTGGTGAAACTGAGGTTAGAGATTTAATAATTGCAGTTTTAATTGATGATGTGATGTTTTTTCATTTGAGAATTTGATGTGGATGTATGAAGAGGATACTAACCTGGAAGTAGGAACTAAGATGTGCTTGCTTCAGATTATTTGGGTGCTTTGGTAACACAGTGGAGCTCGAAATGATATGGCTTAGCAGTTTTTAACTTGCACTATACTTCCAGTTGTTAAATAAGAGTTGTATCTAGAACTTGAGGAGGAAAATCGGCAGAGGTTGAAAACAAGGGAGTGGTGGTGAATGGACGAGTTGGTTGTATCTTTTTGAAATTAGGCGAGCACAGGTCTGAACATGACTTATAAGATCATGACAGTTTTTTAAGATCTCATTGTTAAGATTGATTACCATTAAATTATAATGGATTAACTATTTGTAATAAGATTTATTTGGTCATTAAATAATTATTGAATATCTAAAAAGCTGTATTTTTGCTTCTCATTTCTTATCAATATGTGTTTGTCCAGGCATCTGATAACGTGGACACTCATTTTATCTGCTTCACCTGCGCGAATGGTATGATGCTTTTATTGTTTATGAATCCTGTGTTTGTACAATGAAGCATATTACTTTTTAAAGTAATTCATAGTATAGATACATCAATGTTCTTGTTGGTTTAAGCCTGATCATGTGCTTATGTTATGAAGGGGAGCTTTTTGAGCTTGATGGAAGGAAAACTGGGCCAATATCTCATGGTGCATCTTCACCAGGCACCTTATTGCAGGTATGTGCTGCATCATTTTGCTGTTTTCTTGTTTCTTAGTTTGGATTAGGCTATAAATTTTGTGCATGACCTGTATCTTATGGCATATTGTTTGCACAACAGGATGCAGCTAAAGTCATCAAGGGCATGATCCAGAAAAATCCCGGGTCTCTCAACTTCAATGTTATTGCAGTTTCAAAGAAAGCTTAAGATGGGAGGCTGGTGACGTGATTCATCAGAAGTCAGTTGTCAATCGAAGTCCTGAGTAGTTTTTACCATGGTCGATGTAGTGACTAGTTAGTTGGCACCCTTGTTAACTTCTAGTATTTCCAAACCAACCAACCAACTTCGATAATGTTTGTATAAGTTCTTGCATTTCACCAGGTTTTCAGTTTGTGCCTGAACCATGAAGCAAGCCATACAACAAAAGAAAAACTTACGGTTGAAGGGTTACACTAGTGCTTATTGCGTGATTACTCTTTTGCTGATTATGTAGCTACAAACATGCAAAGCTGAGGCTTGTCCAATACTATGTCTTTTTGAGTATTGGCATTTTTCGACTCAACATAAATCTTTGTGTGACAAATGAAAATGATTAATGGCTGGCACCCCTACCCTATGTGTTCAGCAATTGATTGAAGGATTGATCCTTTTGCTTTAGGGTTACTCCTGAAAGACAATGGATCCTAAAAATGCATCTCTTGGTGTAGTTGTATATTCATAAAAAGAAAAGGTGTACTCTAGTCAAGTCAAATGGTTTATTATCAACGCCACTAAAACGGTAAACCCTGTCCATTCCTACAAAACGACCATAGCTGATTGGGGTTTGCACAAAAATACAGTACTTCTTGGTCTGACTATCGACTCAGCTACATTTGCAACATAAAATTATTGGGTAACTTCCCATTTTTTGAACACCAGTAGTCGTTCAGGTAAGGGCATTGGTTATGATTTGACACTTTCTGTGAGCAAAGCCATGGTCAGTCTGTGGCTAAACCATTGGCTATTAGACTAATACTTTTCAAACACCAACTTTGTATCAGAGACACGTTGCACATGCAGAAAAGGACACTTCTTTGTTCCTGGTATTTGTTACGTGAAGAAGTCTGCCCCTTTTCTGCATATTATAGTCTTATTAACGGCACACCATGGTGGTGCTGTGCTGCTAATCATCATTTTTTCAAGAAAACGTGCAAGTTGAAGTCTTGATTCATAACCTCAACTATCTGGCAGGCGCCGGGGAGGAATTCAAAGCGTTCTTTCTTTTTTGTTTCATCTTTCCAAATTTTCATCATCAAAGTTGAAGACTTGCAATATATTTTTCTCAAACTGCAGACTGTCGTAGATATGTTGACATGACAGCCCTTAGCCCCCCGGATTAACTCAGTAATGGCTATGTAGCGTTCACCTGAGGATTGAGAAGAAAAATTGAAAAAATCTTCAAAACCAATGAGTAGCTCAAGAATTCAACATGAAACGAATAGTGTCCAAGTCGTTTGATAATTTTTTAACCTTTATCAAAATCATCTTGAAAATGTTTCCTCATAGTCAGATGACTCTAAAGTAACCCAACTGACTAAAACAGCAACGGTCTATCTATCATACAAATTTCTAGTCCCTGAAACTTTCCATACTCACAGCAACATTCTACAATGGCTTTGTTTGCTATCCTCCTCCTTACTCTCTTCCCTTCTCTCCAATCCAATTTTGCAATAGCCAACATAACCTTGAGTTCTTCCTTGACCACCAAGGAAAACTCTTTCTGGCCATCAGATTCAGGGGACTTTGCCTTTGGATTTCGCCAGCTCAACACTTCAAACCTCTATTTGTTAGCCATTTGGTTCAACAAGATTCCTGACAGGACTATTGTCTGGTATGCAAATGGAGATAACCCTGCACCAGAAGGATCAAAAGTGGAGCTCACTGCAAGCAATCTTGCTTTATCAGATCCTAAAGGACTGATATTATGGGAAGCTAAACCAGGCACATCAATATCTCATGCTGCCTTGCTTGACACAGGAAACTTTGTGCTTGCAGGTAACAACTCAGGTTATCTCTGGGAAAGTTTCAAGAATCCTACAGATACTATCTTGCCTACACAAACAATGGATTTAGGTGCCAAGTTGTCCTCTAGGCTAACAGAAACCAATTTCTCAAAGGGAAGATTTGAGCTTGACTTCTCAAATGGAAGTCTCCAGCTCAATCCTATAGCTTGGCCTAGTGACTTCCAGTATGATCCTTACTATACCAGTCAAACTTATGATGTTAATCCTTCCCAGTCTGGTTCTCAGCTAGTTTTCAATGAATCAGCAAACATATACATAGTTAGAGCAAATGGAGATATTGCTCAACTTCCTAGTTGGGGTACTGTAAACTACTCTGCTGGCTACTATTACCGAGCAACACTAGGATTTGATGGACTTTTCACTGAATATTCTCACCCCAAAAATTCCACTTCCAACCAAGGTTGGCTCTCTTTGCTATCTGTTCCTCCAAATCTTTGCACTTCCTTCTTTGGTAACACTATTGGCAGTGGTGCTTGTGGGTTCAATAGTTACTGCTTGATTCAAGAAAACAGAAGGCCTACCTGTGATTGCCCACCTGGTTATGTATTCCTGGATCCAAATAACCAGTTTGGAGGATGCAAACCTACTTTTCCACAAGGTTGTGGGCTAGATGATGACTCCACAAATCCAGAGGAGTTGTACGATATTAGACCATTTCGCGGTGTAGATTGGCCGCAGAGTGATTATGAAAAGTTAGCCCCATACAACCAAACTCAATGCGAGACGGCATGCTTGCATGACTGTGCATGTGCTGTTGCCATTTTTGAAAGCAATAAATGCTGGAAGAAGAGATTCCCACTTTCTAATGGATGGTACCAGACCGGGGGTACTTCCACTGTTCTCTTCAAGGTCAGGAAAGGAGTTCCTGCTTCAGGTTATCCTGGCCCTGGAGGTAAGAAAGCTAATAATGTCCTGTTAAAAGCACTTCTGGGTAGTTCTGCATTTGGCAATGCATGTTTGCTGCTGGTTACTTGTCTAGTATTGTTTAGGTGTAGGAACAATAGAAAAGTGGGAAAAGACACAACTAGTTCAAGCAATTATTTGACAAATCTGCCTGCCTTCACTTACAAAGAGATAGAACAGGCAACAGATGGGTTCAAGGAAGAATTGGGGAGAGGTTCTTTTGGCATTGTTTATAAAGGCAACCTGAGTTATGGTCCAGGACTTGTCCCTATTGCAGTGAAGAAACTGGACAAGTTGGCAAAAGACAGGGAGCAAGAATTCAGGACTGAAGTAACAGCAATAGGGAAGACTCATCACAAGAATCTAGTAAGATTACTCGGCTACTGCGACGAAGGAACTGATAGGCTACTGATATATGAGTTCATGAGCAACGGTACATTAGCTAGCTTCCTCTTCACATCCCAAAGACCTGACTGGCACCACAGGGTGAAGATTGCATTAGGAATAGCAAGAGGCCTCTTGTACTTGCATGAAGAATGTGATGTACCGATAATCCACTGCGACATCAAGCCTCAAAACATACTTCTTGATGATTTCCTCAGGGCCAGGATATCAGACTTTGGATTGGCAAAGCTGTTGCTCTCTGATCAAACTCGCACACAGACTATGATCAGAGGGACAAGAGGGTATGTGGCTCCTGAATGGTTCAAGAATGTGCCTATAACTGCTAAGGTTGATGTGTACAGCTTTGGTGTGATGCTTTTGGAGATTATCTGCTGCAGGAGAAGTGTTGCTATGGAGGAAGAGGCTGAAGAGAGAGCAATACTCACTGACTGGGCTTATGACTGTTACGTTGCTGGGAGATTTGATCTTTTGGTAGATAATGATGAGGTGGCTATGGATGACAAAGAGAGGCTGCAGAAATGGGTGAGTATAGCTATCTGGTGCATTCAAGAAGATCCTTCAAGAAGGCCTAATGCAAAAATGGTCATGGCAATGATGGAGGGTTTTGTTGAAGTTCCTGTGCTAACATTTCGTCCCTTCTCTTTCAGTTCTAGTTTTGAAGTGAATACTTAGTAGTTGAACTTTTTTGGTAATGGAAGTTTGTTGTACTATAACAAATATTTGTATATGTTCTCTGATCAATTGGATTTGACATTTGCTTTTTCTCCCTCACTGGTGCAATTTTTAATCCAGCTCGGCTCTTAAAGCATACGAAAATGAATAATTCAGAATCGAACACTATTGAACACATTATTGAGCGGTCCTCCGAATCGTTGCACATTATATCCAGTGTTCTTTCAATAGCTCTGTCAAACTGGCATGAGTCAAATATGATTAGGCTACTAAATGCTACAGATGGTTTAACCCGAGGAATGCAAGTGATTGACACAGGAGCTGCGAGTGCAATGAGAAATGAAGACACTCTTCTAGTCTTCATAAATACACACACCCTGCCACAAGGATATTAAGGCCTTAATGGACCAAAAAAACCTGATCCAATACCCAACCGTTTCTGCTGTTAGCTGAGCTTAGGCCTGACTAGCTACAATTTCAAGGAGAGGATGTAACAGATAATGATCGGCAACTCCCTATCCTATCTATCTAGCTATCTTCTTTCTGTCCTTAGCAGAAATGTTGATGGTGGGGAATGCCAAATGTATCTTTAGGCTCTCCAACTCTCTGCCTCCATAAGCTGAGATTTTGGACTGCTGTGGAGTTTCTACAAGAAATCTTTGCCTCCTCTCCTCTCTTGTGATTCAATCTAGGATATACAAGACGGTCTACACTCAAATGTCATTATCATTCACTACCAAAACAGTGTTGACAGTATCAACTATGTAATTTAACTGTTGTTATACAAGAAACACAAAGGAAATATTGAAAGCAGTTCTTCAGTTTGCCATTACATATCATGCATTTCTCTTTCTGTGATTGTTAACTCCGCGGAGTAGTAGGATTCTTACTTCTGCTGTTTACGTGTCCTGATCTTTAATCTGTTTTGGCTTCCTCTCCTGTTGATTTCTGCTCGAGTTTGAAGAGTGATCCATTCATCGGCTCAGAATTGACTTCTGCCTCTGGTTCAGACGGCAATGACACAGAATCGATTGGCTCCCATGATAATACCTCTAATGTAGTATCGCCCTGTTAAAAGTATAAACAAGTAAAGTATCGTCACAGAAAGCAACAGGGTTAAAGTGCAGGCCAGTATATTATCACATCAATGCCAATGCTACAAAGTAAGCAAGGTGAAACAATGAATGAAATCTTACCTCTTCGATAACACATCCAACATGAGCAACAAACACGCGATCTTCCCTCCAGCATTCCTCACACAAATAGCAAGGATGATTCGGGTTTCTTGGCTTCTCACAATCATTGCAATAATATTCACCAGAATCGTAGTCCTCGTGGAATGAACTCCTAAGAGTAAGGCTATGATATTCATGACAACTATGCTTAACTATTGTTGGCAGAGGGATGCATTTTGGATGTATACTGAGGTCACACTCCACACAACGGTAGAAGGAGTCACTAAATTTATCTTTACACTTGCAGCACCGTAATCTGCTGCTTGGAGCGCCATCACATGCCGCAAAACAATAAAGAGTGTGCTCATGGAACTCATGTTTCAGAGTGGATGTAAGATCAGTTGCACACTTAAAATGGAGGAAGAATTTGCAATCGTGACAGGAATACCCGATGAATGGTATTTCTGATCCACAGACACCGCACCAGTTTATCCCGGAATGCAAAATTTCGGCAAACAATCGATGCGGGAGGTGATATGATGGTTGTATTTCTGGCTTCATTTCCAAGCATGACTCGTGGAGGATGAACTCACAGTTGTAAGATAAGCAACAATACGTAGTGCCCAAAATTGGCAATCGGCATATCTTACAGGGTTTTCCAAGCTCACTGCTGCATTTGGCCAGGGTGAGTTTGTGGCGGTGACTGAAATGTTGAATCTTGACTTGAGGATGCTTCTCATTGGAATCCTGATACTGATCATCACTTAGAAAGGCACATTCAGCATCAAGAGAGTAACGGCAATCATAACATTTATAATGGAACCCATAGGAAATATGTCTACATAGACCACATAGATACATGCCATCGGAATGTTCAAGAGGGTGTTTGTGAAGGGAGGGTCTAATAATCTCCCAGGGGAAGGTAGTACAAGATGGATGAAAATGAATTCTGCAGGACCCGCAAGTGTACATTTTACCACCTTGGATCTCTGTTTCACACTTGTAGCAGTTCATAACCTCTAATCCTTGTATGGCATGAAAAGTTAGTTGATGATCATGACTGTCAATCTGCAACCAATTAGAGAATTCAAGACTAAATGTGAGGCTTGAATGTATTTGGTCTATGTACCACAAATTAAACAGTCAATTGTAAATAGAAGAATATATAAAGAGAGACTAGGGGAAGGGATGCTCTTTCCTCATGAATGTGGGTGCTTAAATCTCCTTTTTGCTCTTCCTTCGCTGGTTCTTCTTCTTCTATCTGGCGAGAGGTGTCCCAAAAGGATCCATCTTCCTCAGATATTATGCATTCTACATGAGCAGTGTAGGGAACATCCTCTGGACACTCCTCACAGAAGTACAGTGGATAGTTTCCGTTTCTTGGTTTCGCACAGGCATGGCAGACATACACACCGGAGTCATCTTCCCGGAACGAATCCTTGAGAGTGAGGGGATGGAAGTGGCACTCATGGTCAGCCTTCTTCGGAATAAGCATGCAGTCTAGGTGTACATTGAAGCCACATTTAAAACACGTGTAGAAAGCACCATTGCAAGGCTGGTCACACTTGTTGCATCTCCATACTGTTTGAAGTGTGGGATCAGGTGGCACAAAGCAATACAGCTCATGGTAGTGGTCTTGTTTGTTCCTTAGCGGCATAGTTTGCTCCATAGAAGTAATAGCACACGCGACATGAAGGGTGAATTCACAAGATTTCTCAGAGCAGACATACCTCAGGTTGGGCCCACCCATCTTGCAAGCAAAACAAGATCTCTGATACTTGGCCGTATCGTTCTCAAGAGGGTGAGGGTGATACGGATGTTGTATTACCCGCTGTACTTGTTCTAGACAGGATTTGTGAAAGAACAACTCGCATTCCCGGCAGCCGTAGGAAGCATCATCATATAAAATCCGCAGACTGCATGCGGCACAATCTATGGCATATTGAAAGGAGCACAATGCAAGCTTATGCGGGTCCAAGAAATGCTCAACCTCTGTTACTGCTACGAGGTTGTTGTTGTTGTTGTTGTTGTTCTTGCTCTGATAATGATTACAACAGTTCTTGGTCTGAAGTGCACAATGGATGTCAAAATTGATCGCGCACTTCTTGCAGCTGTACACAAGGCCATCACGCCGGTAATTTCTGCAACAAATGCAGAAGAACCCTGTAGTGTTTTTGCTGAGGATGAGAGGGTGGTCATCAGTAGTACAGTGAAGGCGAGTAGTAGTACTCTTTAGCTCAGTGGGCAATTCAAAGCATGATTTGTGGAGTATGTATTCTTCACAGAGTTGGCAAAAATAGGATGGAGTACCATTTACCACTCCATCATCGCATCCATCACATAGTAGTTGCAGGCCTTGATCATTGTATTTTGTTACGAGCTCCTCGCTCTCCTCATAAAATGTCAAGTCATGTTTGTGGCTAAAATGCATAGCAGTACTACCCATATCTTGATCTTCTTCTTGGTCTAATAGAGGTTGTGAAAATCAAAGGCTAATTAGTCAAGATGGAAGTTCAGACAGTGTTGTGTTTGTCTTGTCTTGAAAGGAGTATATATAGCTGACTGGGTAGTATTAATGATACACAGATAGGAAGAAAGTTGGGTATGAGCAATTAGTTGACCAAAAGAGGATGATTCCGTTCAGATCCAGATCCAAAAAAATACAGAAGAGTATTAGTCATGCGTACATAAGGACATATAAAAAGGTACATAATAATCAAGTTCAAATACTAGCTAGCGTGCAACCTTGTTCTAGTTGGATTCTGACCTTTTTTTAAGTTTTAGTTACGGGATTGTGATCTTGCACCTGCTTAATCAGAACCTTTTCATTTAGTTTATGCATATTGTAATTATATTTTTCATTGTGTTCACAATAGCACAGTGATCCAGAAAATCATTAAATAAAAGGGTACAGAACAGAAACTTAAGAATTAATGAGGTTCTAATGAAACTAACTGGTGCAGGCTTATGCGGCCATATTGTTGAAGCACTGGTTCTTTGTTTCTATCTATGTTCATTGATTTTGTTGGCTTTGATCTTCAACTAATTCAAAATTTGTTCAAGAACATCGATGTTTTCTGTTGAACATCGATGTTTTTAGGATACTGGAACTTTGAATAATTCGGCCGAATGAAAAAAACATCGATGTTGGGTTCAAAACATCGATGTTGGGTTTAAAACATCGATGTTTGGGTGTTTTGATAAAAATTGCCGAATGCAAAAAACATCGATGTTTTGATTAAAACATCGATGTTTTCTGGACAGTTTCCAGAAATCTGCAGAAAACGAAGGTTGGTTTTCTTGGTTACTGTTGCATTGGTTTTCTCTCAATT
>JAKUCV010000996.1:7295-47741 GCA_028386065.3 Turnera subulata | reverse complement strand
CTCTAGCTTGAATGAAGCTTGTTGGTAATCAAATCCTGAGGAAAAAAACAGAGCGATTTGGTCATTGTCCATCGACAAAATCCCAACCCATTATGAACACCTTAACAATCTAACTACATGAAAATGGCCTTGGGGAATTTTCAAAGTCGGCACCCAGCTGATCTAGATTTTGATTCGATGGTGACAATTGTTAGAATAAGAAGTGCCCCAAAATTCAAAGCAGAGTCTAGGGTATTAAATTATCCCCATGTGGATATGGCCTCATCTTTTCTTAATGACCGAGTGACGTTCCAAATCTTGGATCGTCCAATATAACAAGAAGCACGGCTGTGTGGTGTAAATTTGTCAAAGAGATGATTACTATGACTGAAGAAGAGAGGCACACAACACTACGCAGTATTGGTCCCAGTAGCTTCTACTAATATCCTATTTCGGGAAGCTAAAAATTTAAGACTACCAAGAGAAATGAATTGCATGTCCCCCATACGATTGCATGGGCCTTGTCTGCTGTATGATCGATCATATAGTTATGATCCTTTTTTATGGGGGTTGATGGGGCAAGGCCATATGTTAGAGCTAGAAAACAAACTACCACAGGCCCAACAAAGCCCAGTACAGTCCTCCGCAATCAGTGGTGCTAAAGAATTTTACCACACGAAAGAAAAAAGAGAAAAGAAATGGGAGATGACAAAAATAGACTCAAAGCAGGAGAACCATATCTATTATATGTGCACAGATAGTTTCAAAGTGTTGGTAGGAGTATAGTAGTAGTAGTAGTAGTACAAAGGAACCAACGAATTGCACGTGATTATGCGAAATGTTCGGCGGATCACATGGGAAGCTCTCTGAAGATTACTTCTTGCGTATCTTGTTGACAAACACATAAAAATCTTTCTAAGCCGCTTTTTAATAATAACTTAATTAATTCTAATACCAACATAATCAGTCGCATGTAAACATCAAAACCAGTACATCAATTTTCCAGAGGAATCCCTCTCACACAATAACCAACATTTAATAAAATTGTTTTTTTTCCCCTAAAATAGTTGCCATTCCAATATTTATATAATTACTTATTTTTCAGTCACTCCTAGGTGTAACTAGATCTGCACCATTTTCTAATTTAACCTTTTATTTTTAGAATTGAACTTATTATATCAGCTTCAGCGATAAGCAAAAGACTATAAGGAAAATTCTCTAAACCATACTTGTTCTACAAAGTCAAATTTAGCCAGCTGAAATACCCTCTGTGATTTAGAAGGAAGCATGCAATGAAAATCTTTCTATGTGCACCGGAAATCCGGAATCATCCGAGACATAATTTCTTCCACTTTGTATGCACTTCGTTGGTGATAATATATGAATCCTAGCCTAGCCTAGCCTATCAGGAAAGAAAAAGGGTTTTTAGTGAAGTTTTTGTTTAAGGATTAAAACTATCTAAATATATTAGTAGTTATCGGTTGCCTGTTCTCCAAAAAAAAAAAAATAGTTATCGGTTACCTGAGTACAAGTAAGAGTAATGATTAAATATTAGTCTGGTCATTATTATCAATACATTAATAACTACCAAACATTAAATATAGTTACTCATAATTATGGGTCGATTTTCTTGTAATGAGATATGCTTACCATTATGAATGGTCCATAGGGCTGCAAATGAGCCGAGCTGTTCGCGAACATCTCAGGGCTCAGCTCGAAAATAGCTCGTTCGAGTCTAGCTCGTTAAGAAAACGAGTTAGCCTGAACTTGTCAATAAAAAATTTGAAACTAAATGAGCTGAACCCGAGCTTGCTGAAACTCAACTCGTTAGCTCGTGAGCTTGGCTCATTTAGATTGGTTAAGTAGTTTGTGAAAATTAAGTTTATAAATTACATTCAATGAGATTGAACCTTAGATGATAAAAATAACTTAATTCGGTCAGAACCAACAAATTAAAATAACTTAATTAGCTTATAATGCATTTCATTTCAATTTTTATTTTAAAAACTTGAAGTTGGAAAAATTATTTATTTTAAATTTTTATTGAATAAAATAAATCTATCATCTTTTAAAAAATATTTAAATCATTATCTCATTAATAAAATACTTCTAATTTTATATGATATAATATTTAATATGATTAATTAGTTAAATTATTCATTTATAATGTTTTTTTTTTCACGACCTTGACTTGTAATTTTTTGCTTCGTTTATAGATCAATAAGGCTCGCTAAACGAGCCGAGCTTGAGCCAAGCCTGAGCCGAGCCTGAACCTACCAAAAACTTAACGAACCAAGCTTGAACTTAATTTCTAGGCTCGAGACGAACACGAGCCGAGCTTGAGCTCGGTTAAATTTTCACGAGCCGAGCCTGAGCTATCGAAAGTTCTACTCGGCTCGGCTCATTTGCAGCCCTACAGAATGGGGAGTGGGGAGGCGATATTCACATTCCAGATAACTGCACTCCACTTCCTATGTTTTGATGTACAAATGACTAGTTTATCTTGATCAATTATTTTATTTACTTGAATAATAATTATAATCCTTAAACATTTAAAGGTTAATTATACTCCTTAAGCATTTAAAGGTACAGTGGCAAAAAGTTTTTTTGGAAAGGATGAAATTTTCTTTAGGTTGATTAGGTGAAATTCAAGATCCTAATCAACAGTTTTACTTTATTAAAACAGAATACATGAGGATGAATGAATTGACTTTTTGTTTTTCTTTCCAAAAAGCTGAGCATTATATTATTTTTCATTTACTTTTTTATTAATATTTAATACTAGAGAAGCCTATAGGATTATGATTGTTTTAGAATTTCTTAAAATTTTATTAAGAGTTAGATACAATCTTATAATAAGCTAGAGTTTCAAATTCTTAAACTTTTAATGAAATTGACACCATTATGTACAATAAAAATTTTTGAAATATTTTTTATTTGCTACAGTGTGGTCAAATAATAAAACTACTATATTGTATAATTTTATAGAATGCAATAAAAAATTAATCTAGTACAATTAAATAAATTATTATTTCAGTAAATTTTTTACTATATTTTTTATAGATTGGTTATGTTTGTAAAATAAAGGAGACATACAAAAAAAAGATAGGTAAATTCTTCGTGCTGCCCCCTTGATGGGTATGCACCATACATACTCCCACGTGGCAAATTCTTACTGGGTCACGTGTTTTTTTTTTTAATTTTGGAAAACAAAATTCATTTTTAATAAATATAGATTTTTTTAATTAGGCCCCTTAAATATTAAAGATTGTTAAATATATCCTAATTCATCCTTGGTAAACTGTTAACGGAGCACTTCTCAGTTAAACGATTGAAGAAAAAAAAAAGACACATTGACTTCTCACCTACCCCCTGTTCTTCCCCAATTCACAAATCCCTAATTAGTCAAGAAAAGAACGGAACTGGCACAATCTTCATTAATGCAATGATTGCCCAGTTATTAGTTGATAATTTGATACCATAATGCCACCTTCTCATCTCCTTTGGAAATTGAAGGCTTTTATAGCAAAAGCAAAAATCACCACAAAAAGCGCGCAGAAACCGACCACCATAATACCGGCTATGCCTAGGAAATCATGATGGTATCCAAACACTTCTTTTAGAACCTGCTTTAGAGGCATGTTATGATTGTAATAGTGAGTGACGAGTCAAGCATAGTTAGACGACTTGTCAAATGCTTGTATCAAACTGTAACAGATTGTCAATAGCCTGTACACGTGGCTTGCTCCTATTGGACCTTATGTAACGGCTATAACAACCATTGCAATATAACCGTTGCAATGGGTTGTTAACAGATCATTGATTGATGAATAAAAAATCTGTTACTTCTTTCCTCTCAATTTCTCTCCTCATCAAACTCTCTTTTCTCCTTTTCTCTTCCTGATTTCTTCTTGTACCGGCTCGGGACATAACATTTGGTAGCGGAGCAGTAGATCTTGTGGCGGTTACCATGGTGGCTAACAATCGCTTGGGTAATGTTGAAGAGCAAGTAAAGACTCTGGAGAAGGCACTCACGGAGGTCCAGTCGGCGGCGGAATCTCACCGGTAAGATGTTCTATCGATAAAGCAAGATGTTCTCTCGGAGGTCCGGGCAGAGATGCGGCTTCAAATGGACTCTTTGTGAGAAATGCTCTCCGCGATCGCTGCTCGGGAACCTTCGCCGAAACCGCCGCGTCTGGGCGTGGTTAATTTGGAGGATCCTGGAGTCTTACCTCCACCGGCGGCGGCGGCGCCATCTGCACCGGTTAATGGTAACTCTGATAACTCTAATCCTGTTGTGGTTAGTTCTGTTGCAAAATCTGTTGAGATTATTACTCCTATGGCTAAGATTGGGGTTGTCCCTGCTTCGGAAAACACCGGTGATAAAGCAGTGACAGGGGGAAGCAGTGTTGATGAATTTTCCCCTAAATTCCCCAAATTGCAACTTTTACCTTTTTCTGGAGAAAACCCTAGGGGTTGGTTAAGGAAGTGTACTCGGTATTTTGATCTTTACAAAATAGCCGATCACCGGAAGTTGGAATTAGCCTCTATGTACCTGGATGGTAAAGCAGACCTCTGGTTTCATGGATTCTTGGCTGAGAAACCACTGCTTACTTGGAGTGAGTTCTCCGAAGCAATCTGTACTTGTTTTGGAATGAGTGAATACCTTGATGTGATGGAAGAGTTTAAGCTGCTTCGTCAACAAGGTTCTGTTATGGAGTACCAGGAGAAGTTTGAGTCCTTGAAGTCATTATTGTTGGATATGAATGCTTCATTCACAGAGCAAGAGTACTTGTCTTTTTCCTGACTGGATTGAAGGATGACCTGCGTCCATGGGTTAAGATCCTTAATCCAACAACTTTAGCTGAAGCTTTCAAACAGGCAAAAGTGCAGGAATTGTCTCTACGTTCAATGCAACGCAACCAACAAGAACACCACCTTACTATGTTACCAATCCAAGAGAAGGTGGTACTGAGAGTTCTAACTCTCGAGCATTAATGTGGCGGAATTCTGATGTTGCCACAACCAATTCAGTTCCATCGAAAGCACTCACAATCAAACCTTCTGATCAAACCAGACAGTCTCTCTTGGAGCATCGCAGAAGGGCAGGCTTATGCTTCAAATGTGGGGACAAGTACTCACCTGGTCATCAATGCAAAGTTCGTCTTTTGCATTGTATTGAGCACTGAAACACCCGTGTCCCAATTTTACAAATAAAGTACTTAAACACAAGGAATTTACCAAAATGCCCCTGAAACCCGGGAAACGAAATCCAATACCAAACATTATCTGAAAATCTTAATAAAATGAGATGTCATAAAAAATAAGAGGAAACCAGCTTATCAAGCCATAAATCAACCCGACATCCAGCTGAAACCTCTTCTAGTATCAAATCCCGACAACCCGCCGATAAAGTAATAAAATTCAATGATGACATCTCAACAAATTCCAATGCAGCGGAAGAAATAATCAAAGTAAAACAAGAGAGGAAAAATGTTATGCAAGACGACTCTATGGATCCACCCGGGAGGAGAAGCACGGCTACCTGCTGGGATATCCACGTCCGTACTCCGGAAAAAAAGAAAGAAACTGCACGCTAACTAAGAGTCTGAAAAACAACGGTGGCAATTATGTGAGTCGCCTACTCAGTGAGCAGTATAAATCTAGTTATGTAGGTGTGCAAAGCAAGTCCGAAAGGAAAGTAGAGATACAAACACAAGTAAGCAAACGCACAATAACCAGTACTAACATGCCAACAGCATATAAGCAATCAGTTATGGTTTACATCTATTTGTGTGTTAAGTTTTATTATTATATTTATTATTCAGGGACCCCTACTGTGTGCGTCGAGCTTGGTCCCGTCTCATGAGACAACCAGGGCAAAGCCCAAAGTAACCAGGCATAAAGCCCAAATATCACCATAGAGAGAGAGAGAGAGACAGAGAGAAAGAGGGAGGTAGAAAGGGAGAGGTAGAAGGAGGGAGGTAGAAACCGGTCATCACAGACCCATATGCTAAACTGCATATACCATGCTATCCGCAAGCAAACCCGAGGGGTATCACTTCCCGCTCGAACCAACCGGTCATCAGCACACAGTAGCCTATCTTCTATTGTACATTATTCTTAATCATACTTATAAGTTCATGTGTGCCAAGAGTTGTGATTTAACAGGGTTGTGTGAATTATTATCTCAATCAAACATCCGGGTTTTCAACCCACAGTACATCACACAGATCACCCAAAATCACTCCACATGTTATATTCCATAACAATTTAAAATCATACTCATCCGGCAATAGTAACACATAGGCACACAATACAGATCACAGCATGTTAGCAAACAAGGCATGCAACTCAAACAAACCAATCTAACAAACACATGCATACAAACATAAAAAGACTCATAAAGTCACCTCAACGACGATGATCCTGTGGAGCTTTCCCCAAAACAGATCCTCCAGCTCCCGAGGTATTACCCGTGCCTGAATACCGGCACACACAAATATTACAAAATAATTATCACAAACCGTGCATGCAAGATACCTATATGCTCAACTGAGTGAAACCTGCCCCAAACTACCTGGTTATGCAATTCCAGGGTCTAAGCCCAAAGAGGTGTATCTCCACACAAATACCCCAAAAGACAAGGATCTAGGGTTAACTGGGCTTAAGCCCATCTGAATTCAAAATAACCTCTTGGGCCTAAAGCCCACTTCTACAAGTCAGTAATTATCCCAATTTATGAATTTGGACTTAAAGCCCATTCCTTAAAGTCCATAACGAGTCTCCGGGCCTAAAGCCCATCTAAGTCCAAAACCGAATCCCGGGCCTAAAGCCCATTATGAAGTTGGGCTTAAAGCCCGTTACCCAAGTCCAAAGACTATCAAATTAAGTCATAAAAATCTCATTACCGAGCCTAGGCCCGATTTAGACTAATTTCCATTTAAGGGTTTTACCCGAGCCCGAGTTACCTTCCTAAAGGTTCTACCCACGTCGGACAAACTGGTCACAAGTTACTCGCTTCCCGCTCTCGGTTTCTACTATGTACAATACAATTAATACAACCCAATTCAGAATAAATAATACAAGCCATGAGTGTACAACAAATTACACATCAAGGTAATACCGTTAAATGCCGGAACAAAACCCTAGCCCTCGCCGGAAAATTTCCGAGCCTCGCCGGGAAATTCTCGAGCCCCGCCGGATTCCGGTGACCTTGCCGGAAAAATCCAAACAGCTCTCAAAACGAACCCAACAAAACAACCAAGGCCCTACAACATCCAAAACCAACGTTCAAACCCACAACATCCGAATCAAACAACACAGCACCTATTGATCTTCATAATGATTAACAAGGATTTGGGAAAAAGAGTCCTTACCCGGAACACTTGCTGCAAGGACCGGGTCTGCAACCAAGATCCACAGCTGCCGGTACACGTTCCAGAATTCCAAACCCGTCTGTCCAGAACAGCTCCGCCGGCCCACAGCAGCCCCAACCCCGTTGCCGGAGTAACCACCGCCCGACCGGGACTCAACCCAACCAACACAACCCGTCACGAACTCCGGCCACCACTACACACAACGCCAACCACTGACAAACACCAAACACACACACGCACGAACAACACAACCATGCGCCACCGCCTCGACGAGCCCAGCCGCCACCCACAACACCAAAGAACCCATCAACACAAAAAAAAAACCGAAATCGAGAAAAGAAAGGAGGAGACAAGAAAATGGAAGGAAAAAGGGAGAGAGAGTCGGCTTACCCGACTGGTAGCGGCGGCGACCTCGTCTCAAAGGCGACAGTGCCGATTAGTGCACAAGCCGGAAACGCGAGGAGGACGAGTCGAGACTTGGTGGCGGCGGCGACTGGTGTTTCAGGCACAGCAAGGGACGATTGGGGAGAGGAGGTTTTGTAGGAGAGAGGGAGAAGGGTGAGAGAGAAGGAGAGAAAGAGAAAGAGAGGGGGTCGGCTGCGGGGGGAGAGGAAGAGAAGGAAGAAGGGAGAAAGACAAGAAAAGAGAAAAGAAAAAGAAGAAGAGGAGGAGAGGAGGCGGCTAGGGTTTGGCCGGCCTGGGTGAACGACTTGTCATTCACTTAGGCACGGTCAACCCTGGCTGCCCAGTCAACTCTTTTTTTTTTCCTTTTATCAAAACGACGTAGTTTTAATTACAACTACGTTAAAACCCCGTTTCACCCCGAAACAAGTCCCCGTTTCTGGCGAAACTCAAACCCCTTATAATGCCAACCTAAATCATTTCCAAGGAAAATAATTTATTCCCGTAACCAAAAATCCGGAAATTCCTCAAGGGCATAATTGGAATAAATTCTGAAAATTCCAAAAATCAAATTTTGAAAATCCGGGGCGTTACAAGCACTCTGATGATTGTGCATTCATGGAGGATGATGTACCTGTTCTGGATGAAGAACCATTAGATACCCCTGCACAAGATGAATCTAGACTGTTGCATACCTTATCTAATGGTGCTGGCATTTTGAAGATCGATGGTGATTATCATGGCTGGCATCTGCTGATCATGGCAGACAGTGGGAGTACACTGAGTTACCTGAGCAGTAAAGTAGCTAAGGAACTCAATGTTCCTATGCATCATGCTACCCCATTATCAGTAATGGTGGCGAATGGCCAACGCATGACTAGTACTTTTGTGTGCAAAAATTTTAATTGGATAATGGAGGGTACTACCTTTTCTGGTGATTTGCGCATACTAGACTTGACTAGCTGTGATATGGTCCTCGGGGTTGATTGGCTATTACCTTTCAGCCCTTTCTCCTACAACTGGAAGCATTCCAAATTGTCCCTAACTAAAGGTGATCAAGTGGTGGAACTTAGTGGTAAGATGGATTCTAGCAAAGAGCTGCAGTTGATTTCAGTGGAAGCTATTCATAAGAGTGTGCGTATTAGTGAAGAAGGAATCGAATTTGCCCTGGTGCAACTGGATACTAATACTCAGGTAACCAATGAACCAATTCCTTCTTGCATTTCCCAATTACTTTCTGATTACAAAGACTTGTTTAATGAACCTACAGCCTTACCACCAAATCGCAGCCATGATCATGCTATACACTTGCAACCACACATAGAACCTATAAACCTCCGACCCTATAGACACACTCATGAACAGAAAAATGAAATTTGAAAAGCAAGTTTCTGACATGCTTACTTCCACAGTCATTCAACCTAGTCAAAGTCCATTTGCATCACCAGTTTTGCTGGTTAAAAAGAAAGATGGAAGCTGGTGTATGTGCATTGATTACCGCCAACTGAATGACAAAACCATCAAAAACAAGTTTCCAATTCCTATAATTGATGACCTGTTGGATGAGTTAGGTGGCGCTCAATTCATTCCCAAAATTGGCCTTCGTTCTGATTATCCCCAAATCAGAATGCGAACAGAAGACATTCCAAAAACAGCCTTTCGTACACACCATGGCCATTTTGAGTTTCGTGTCATGCCATTTGGCCTTACCAATGCCCCAGCTACATTTCAAGCCCTAATGAATCACATTTTTGGCCCATACCTTCGTAAATTTGTCCTCTTTTTCTTTGATGACATCCTCGTATATAGCCCAAACCTTACTGCACATGAACACCACTTGAGGTTAGTCTTCCAGTTGCTCCGGGAACACAAACTCTATGCCAAGCGCTCCAAATGCTCTTTTGCTCAATCAAGTGTTGAGTATTTGGGCCATATCATTTCTAAAGATGGAGTTGCCACTGATCCACAGAAGACTGAATCAATGGCAGCCTGGCCACTGCCCAAATCACTTAAAGAGCTGTGATCATTCCTTGGCCTTACTGGTTATTACCGTAAGTTTGTTAAGCATTATGGGGTTATCAGCAAGCCTCTCACAGCTATGACTGAAAAGGACAGCTTCCATTGGAGTGTTGAAGCAGAGGATGCTTTTAATCAACTCAAGCAGGCTGTAATAACAGCTCCTGTTCTTGCTTTACCTGATTTCACTCAACCTTTTGTACTGGAAACTGATGCATGTGATACAGGATTTGGTGCAGTCTTAATGCAGCAGGGTCAGCCTCTAGCTTATTTGAGCAAAGCTGTTGGACCTAAAATTGCAGGACTTTCAATCTATGAGAAGGAATACCTGGCGATTCTCAAAGCCATTGATCATTGGCGCTATTACTTAGAGTGCGGGGAGTTTATCATCAAAACTGATCATGAGAGCCTCAAGTTTTTGTTGGAGCAGAAAATTCATACTACCATCCAGAAGAAAGGCCTCACAAAACTATTGGGTTTGAATTATCGAATTCAATACAGAAAAGGGAAGGAAAATATAGTTGCAGATGCCCTCTCTAGACACCCAATGATATCCTCACCTTCTCTAAATGCTGATTTCAATGCTGTCTCTGTTATCATTCCAACATGGTTTAATGAGGTTGCATCCAGCTACACTAATGATGAAGAAGCTAAGAAGATTATGGCTGCCTTGATGTTATTGAATGGTGCAACCTCCCAGGAGTTTCCTTCCTTCTCACTTCGAGATGGGATCCTTCGTTACAAAGATTAATTGTATATTGGAGCTGATGATCAGTAAAGGCAGAGATTGATAGACAGTGTGCATTCTTCTTCGATTGGAGGCCATAGCGGCGTACAAGCTACTTATCAAAGATTGAAACAGCTCTTCCATTGGAAGGGAATGAAGAGTATGATTGAAGAAGTAGTGAAAGATTGTGATGTTTGTGCAAGATGTAAGTCAGAAAATGTTCCTTATCCAGGGTTATTACAACCTTTGCCAGTTCCTTCTAATGTGTGGAGTGACATTAGCTTGGATTTTATTGAGAAGCTACCAAAATCAAGGGGGAAAGATACCATCCTGGTAATAGTGGACAGATTCAGCAAATTTGCACGCTTCATACCTTTAACTCATCCATTCGATGCTAAAGATGTGGCAGCTGCATTTGTTAAAGAGGTATACAGGCTACATGGACTTCCTAAGAGTATGGTCTCCGACAGGGACAAGGTTTTCACTAGTCTCTTTTGGAAAGAGCTGTTTCGCATGTTAGGAGTTAAGTTTTTTCTGAGTTCAGCCTATCATCCACAGACGGATGGGCAAACTGAGAGGTTGAACAGATGCGTGGAAACTTACTTGAGGTGCTTCATTTCTCAACAACCAGATCAGTGGCTTAACTGGTTACCTCTGACGGAATGGTGGTATAACACTACCTTTCACACCTCTATTGGCATGACTCCATTCCAGGCACTGTATGGTTTTCCCCCTCCACATCACACAATTAATCCTTTTAATTCACCAGTAGCAACTGTTGATGATTGGGGAAGAAATAGGGAGCAGGTCATAAGGGTGTTAAAGGAACAACTGGAAAAAGCTTGCAGTCGTATGAAATTCTTTGTTGATAAGCATAGGTCAGAGAGGGAATTTAATGAGGGAGATTGGGTGTACTTGAAATTACAACCATACAGGCAAAGTTCTATAGCTATCAAAAGGAGTCTCAAACTTTGCTCCAAGTAATATGGACCTTTCAAAGTGTTAGAAAAGATTAGAGCAGTGGCTTATAAGCTTGACTTACCTGCTAACGCCCTCATTCATCCTGTATTCCATGTCTCACTACTAAAGAAGAGCCCAAAACAGGGAGCTCAGACTTGCTCCAAACTGCCAATATTGCGAAGTGATGGGCAGATGCTTGTGGAACCAGTGGCTATTCTCGGCAGGAGACTCATACCCAGGAACTAGAAGGCGGTGACTCAAGTATTGATACAGTGGTCGAACCTTGCTCCAGAAGATGCAACCTGGGAAGATTTCACTTTCATTGAGGCCCAGTTTCCAGACTTTGATACCACTCTCTTCCCTTAGGCCTGCTGCAGAGGTTGATGAAGTTCTATGAAGAAGTTGTATTTGAACTTTTAATTGCTGAGTTGTTGTTATGATTTAGTGTTTTTTGCTTTAATCCTTGAGGACAAGGAATTTTTGAAGCGTGGGGAGTTGTTATGATTGTAATAGTGAGTGACGAGTCAAGCATAGTTAGACGACTTGTCAAATGCTTGTATCAAACTGTAACAGATTGTCAATAGCCTGTACACGTGGCTTGCTCCTATTGGACCTTATGTAACGGCTATAACAACCATTGCAATATAACCGTTGCAATGGGTTGTTAACAAATCATTGATTGATGAATAAAAATCTGTTACTCTCTTTCCTCTCAATTTCTCTCCTCATCAAACTCTCTTTTCTCTTTTTCTCTTCCTAATTTCTTCTTGTACCGGCTCGGTACATAACAAGGCAACGAGCGATCACCGTCTGATAGCTTCATAGGTATATCGTCATCGCCATATTGTGATGTCAATAGACCGTATAAGATCCAAGCTATAGGGTTTTGCCCAATGATACCATCTCCACCATATCGGAATTCTCAAAGGTAAGAAGAAAGAAAGCAAAAAAAAGGTTTCACGAAAGAAATACATGAGAAACAAAGCAAGAAAAAAGGTTTCACCAAAAAAATACATGAGAGAGAAATCTAGGAACATTATTTTCTTTAATTTATGTTCTCGTCTAAGATTATTGCCGGAATTCACAGACGGCCAATGTGTAAATGAAACTAAAATAGGGAATTGCTTGAGGCAAGAATATTTAAAAAAAAAGAGACTTGTGCATGCTGCGCTGTAGATGACTTCACATGGAGCGTAAAATAAAAAGCTACAGCATGAGGTTAGAAAGAAAACTGAGATAAATTTATAAAACTGAGGTATATCTTGTAATGCCAAAAAGTTTAGGGATCTAATTAAAAATATTATTGCTGGAATTCACAGACGGCCAATGTGTAAATGAAACTAAAATAGGGAATTGCTTGAGGCAAGAATATTTAAAAGAAAAAAGAGACTTGTGCATGCTGCGCTGTAGATGACTTCACATGGAGCGTAAAATAAAGAACTACAGCATGAGGTTAGAAAGAAAACTGAGATAAATTTGTAAAACTGAGGTATATCTTGTAATGCCAAAAAGTTTAGGGATCTAATTAAAAATATATATTTTTATTAATTTTTTTATTTTCTAGGGTAGAAAAATGCCACGTGGCCCAATAAAAAATTACCATGTGGGGTATGTATGGTGCATACCCATCAAGGGACAACACCGAAGTGTTCACCAGATAGATATGTGATAATTAACAATCAACATATGCTTATCATTTATAAGATAGACTCATTAATTTTATTTATTACTCCCTCTATTCGAAATTAATTGACATTTAAGGAATCCTCATACAAATTAAGGAAGATAATTCATAGCCTAGAATCTAGGATTATTTGACTAACTTACCCTTATTTCACTTTTACTAAAAATAGACAAGCTATATGTAATTTTTATATAAATTAAAGGATAATTATGGAAAAAACACAATTAATGATCATTGAAAATTGCAAAGTAACAACGTTTTAGGAACAATTTTTAATTTTTTCCCCTCAAACGTCAATTAATTGGAGTACCAACTTGGATGTTTCATTTATAATTAAATAGATTCAATCCTTCCAAAATATCTTTATTATCTTTTAGTAAATGCTTAAGAGGGTTGCAATTGTCATACAAGAACAAAACATGATAAATCAATCATTTGCACATAAAAAAAACACAAAGAATGAAGTGGGGATAGCAGAGTGCAAATACCACCTCCCACTAAATTGTCTTTATCATCAAAGACCATGTTTTAATCAACCTCACAAATTTATTAGTTTTCGAACGGAATAAATTGAATTATAAATTTATCACAATTATTGTAACAGCCCGGGTAATTTTTACGTTTTTACCGTCACCGTAAAATTTATTTTTACAGTTATTTACCATTAAAATTAATCTTGGGTAATTAATTTATGGTAATTCGTGCATTGGATTCCGAAACCGAGCCTTGTCCCACGCTCAAGATTTTTCTGCGGATTTTCTGGACCAAGGTGGAATTTTTCGGGTCCAGGAATCTTCAGAAAAGTCAGGATTAGCCCCGAATTATCGGGCCGGAAATAAAGTCAAGGGGGTACATTAGTTATTTGCTGGTCCGGACGGAACCCGCTTCACATGCTGCACAGTGTTGCAGCAGCCGCCACCACTGTGTTGCTTGTGAGTGATATCCGTGAACCACCAGTATTCTGCCTGTGACTAGCCTTGTCCTGCACTGCGTCTTGATTCTTTTACTTCCTGCTTAGTATCACCATCAACACTTCAACTCACCTGCAAACACTCACTCTTCTCCTGCAAAAACACACTGTCCAGAACCAAAACTTTCCCTTCACAAAACCAACCAAAAGAAAAAAATTTAAACTACACACACACACACTCCCTATCCAACGCCACTGTTTTAGGGACCACCACCGTGAGCCGCCACCACATCATCTCACCACCACCTGCACCTCCCCTCCTTTCCCACGCGCGCGCTGTCCTCCTCACCCTGCATGTCACCACCAACGACGCCTCTGCTCTGCTGCGAACGGCCGCCGCCCGAGCGAAGACCCGAGCCCACAGCCGTGCCGACGACCCCTTGGACTCGTGTCTGCCGACACCGTTGCCGTCACGCCCTTCCCCGCCGCGCGCCGCTCTCGCCTCACCGCCCTGCTCGACCTTCCCACACCTCTCTTGCCGCCGCTTTTTCCCGACGAGGAGCCGCCGTGCTGCAGCTCGCGTAGGTGAGCAGCACTCACGGGTTGGGGACGACCCGTCTAAACGGGCGGGCCGACCCGGTTTTTGTTGGGTTAACCTAGGCTTGGGTTAACATGGGCCGGACCATCTTGGTGGGCTGCTGCGCGGGCCTACTGGGCTCGGCTCCCATGTGAGCTTGGGTTTTGGGCTTGTGCAGTAGCTGGGCTGAGTTTGAGTTGGGTTCTGTGGATTTTGGGCTGGGCTGTGGCTGATGGGCTGCATAGTCCAGCCCAGTCCAGTAAAAAAAAAAAAAAAGAAAGAAATTTCTGGAATAGATGAAAATTCTGAAAAAAGAGAATTAATTGGGAAAAAAAATAAAAAGGGATATAATTCAGGGAAATAATATTCTGGAAAATAAAATAGATATAATTTTGGGAATAATTAGTGTTCTAGGAAAATATAAATGTGATAAACAATAGTAAAATAATTAAATTGAGGAGATAATCATGGAAAAAAATTAATAATAATAATAGTAATTAATAATTTTGGAAAGTACATACTTGTAGAAATAAATATGGAAAGGGTATTATCAAAGTAGGTATTGTACTAGAATAGTATCCGGGTATAGGTATAAGTATAGTATTATTTTAGACACTGGAAATAAATGGTGAATGATGATGATAATGGAAAACTAACCCGGGGAAGTAACTGAGACGAGTTAGTATTTATTTTTCGGTATACAATAGTAGCATGACATTTGCATATCACTTATGTGTGCATATTATTTGTTTGATATAGGAGTTGATAACGAGCAGATACCTGAGGAGCCAGACTTGGAGTCTGTTGGACAGTTTCATAACTGAAAATCGGCTAAGGTGAGGATGGATAACCTTGGATATGTGCCCGTAATACTGTGTTTGTTTTTGTTGTTTGATTGAACTGCTGAATTGATTATCGACTGTTATTTGATTGCTGTGGAATTTGTTGATGCTGTTGTTGGATTATGAATAGACTTGTGGATACTGTGTTGAATAGTGCTGAACTGTTAAGCTGTGATTAATTGATGTTATGAGTTTGTTGTTGAGTTGATCTGAGAAATAATCTGGAATAATGGAAAGTTGGATAATTGAGAATAGAGTAAAGAAACTGGACTGAAATTGAGATGATGATGAAATTTGTCACGTGGAAAGTAGGGGTACGACTAGATGGTTAGAGACTAGTTCTGTGGTGTCATGGCCGGTTTGGTTGGTTGTTGGGGATATTGATCCCGGATGATGTTGTTATTGGGATGTTGATCCCGGATTGTGATTTGGCCTGGCATCCGGAATTAGTTAATAACCAGGTACGACCCTAGCTTGTCCAGTGACGGGGCCCAAAAGATAAAATTGGTAATAAAAATAATAAGCATTCTTTTGGTCTTGGTTCATTTACTTTTAGTAGGATTCTACTGCTGTGTTGTTTGTGGGGATTCTTCTGTTGTGCTGTTTGTATTTACTTCGAAAGTGTTACGGTTGATTATATATCTCTGTTTATCCTTCGTCGGTGAGCACTTAGGACTCACCCCTCGCCTGCGGGGTTTCATCCCGTAGGTTTGGTTGCTTCGTAGTTTAGGTACGATGTACGATGGCTGCTGCTTTCTTCTCCACCTGACTCCAGATCCATACCTCGCTGCATGTGCATAGAGTCTTCCGCTGCTGTTCTGTTGCATATGATGCTGTATTATAGTTTCGCTGCTGTTGCTTGCTCTTTTCTCTGTTACTGTTGTATAATGTGAGCTGTGTTTGCTGAATAATGGTCCCCGAGTATGGGTGACATATGTATTGCTGTTGTAAGTTACTTGTGAGCTGTATTGTAATCCCTATCAATAAGAACAGTTCGGCACGTGTTTACTGTGTATGGTAAATACGGGTCGGGGCGCTTCAATTATATTTTAGAATTATACTAATAATAAATAGTCTTATTTAAGTTTTATTATAGTACAAAATTAAAAAAAGATACAACATAAGATCGATCTATCAAATACACAAAGTATATATAAGTTCTATAAGGTATAAACTATGAATTTATAAAGAAAACATCCCTCTTCCATGTCTGAATATTTTTTATAAAAATTTAGGTAAAAAATTTATTGCATCACAGATTTAAAAAAAAAAGACTAAAGACTCTTTGTTTACATCAACAACTTAATATATGTTTAGTTAGACTATTGCTCGGGAAATAGTTTTAAGAAGGACAATTTTTATATAAACTATATTTTTAGTTGCATATCTAATTGTGATAAGAAGAGAAGATAAAGAATGTAGTTTTAAGTTTATATGAATAATTAAGATTTTTTATTGTAGTCCATGGAGACAACAATCCTTGAAAAAGTAGAAGATGAACTAAGATAAAGAACTTATTTATAAATAGGATATTATTGTCATTTTGAAAATAAAAATGTGTGAATTCAGGGCGGTTATAAACTTGTGAAGTGCAAATGTCGCCTCCTTGTGAATGAATGAACTAAGGCAAGTCGATCTTTAAAAAATTTAAGCTCGGCTCCTCTAAATTTTCAGGCAAGTTTAAGGTCAACTTGACTTTGTGTTCATCTAGAGCTCAAATATCTAGCTCAAGCTCAATTTATTCAAAATTTAGGCAAATTTGAATTCAGCTCATTTGATAATTCTTATAAAAAGTAATAAAAAAATTTATATAACTATCTATAAATATAATTATTTTAAAATAACGAGATTTTAATGTAAAAATACCCAACTAGTTTAAACAAGCTAAATTTGGAAGCTTTTCAGCCAATTTAAACAAGTCAAACTCATAAGCTTTAAATGTGCCTGGCTATGTATGGAAACCCACTCAACATCTGCCAACCTAGAGCCACAGACCAGGGAGACATTTGTTGGATGGAAGCCCACTGATGATGGTTGGATGAAAGTTAACATTGATGGAGTTGTGCCGCACAAGGAGCGCAGGTGCTGGAGGTGTGTTCCGAACCCCGGCAGGGAAGTGGGTTATAGGGTTTGCTCACAGACTTTCAACCATGTATCTCGTTCTTTGCGGGGGAGTATATAATATCCTCTGCCTTGCATGGAGTTCTAGCTTTCTTAGAGTGATGGTGGAGGTTGATAGCATGGACATCTCCTCTCACAACTCTTCAGCTCTATCTCGTTTTGATAGGTTGCCTCTGATGGAGTGTGTATGAGAGATGCTCAACCGACCATGGTCAGTCATCATTCATCCACCACACCTTTCGCGAGGCTAATATGGTTGGTGGCATGCTTGCCAAATCAAGCCTGTCACGGGAGTTCGCTTTAGTCTCGATTTCCACTCCCCCACAATTTTGTATGAACCAACTCTGGGGCACAAATCCTTCGAGAATTCCTGCTCTAACTTTTATTAAGCTTCTTTTTTTTTAAAAAAAAATGGCTATTTATGGAGCTTGGAGCTTTTGAAAGACAATTGTTCTTTGTTTCAGACAAAGAATTCCGGGGATAAACGATTATCCCATTCTAAGACCAACATGTCCCTCAGGCAAGAAGAATCGAATTTGAACAAATTAGACAGAAGCACCGAATATTACTCATTGAATCAACCCTTATAATTCTTTTGTCGACATGTTTTCAACATATGCTACTATATTTATTATACAGGGCCCTGTTAGATGGAAGTTGAGGATACCTCTTCCTTTATTATCCTGAGGCAATCTTTAGGAGTTAGGACCATCCACTTTTCTTTTTTTTTTGTTTATTGTTTCATTTTTTCATAAGCAAAACTTTCAGGTAAAATCAGGAATATGTGAGATAAAGCTTGAGTTTCTTTGGACCAAATATTCTAGAGAGAATGGTGCATAGCAGCAGAAAATATATGGGATTATCCCATCTCATGACTTTTATGAGATTCTCTGGTGGTGAAGGGCCATGTTGTTTATGACCGAATATGAATCTTCACACAATCTGCACTGAAAAAGACCACATGATGATAAGGTACAGGTAGACAGACATTGATATGAAACATCATACAGTGTATCTCAGTCCACACCACAGGTCTTGACAAACAAACTGCAAGTGATTGGAGTTTTCCCGTTTGTTTATATATATTTTCTCACATGCATATAACAAAACAGTAGTACCTCTATGTTAACTTTAAAAAAATTGAAACACATTTCATCGAGTCAAAAAAAATAGTTTGGATTCCAGGAGATGCATTTTATTTATTAAGAATAGGCGATTAGTTTTAGAAAATACATGATATCATCATCTAATCTCTTATTTTCTTACATAAACAAGACCAACAAGTCTAGTTTGAGCAATGACCTGTCCCCTACATTGCGTGAAATTGCGTTGTTGTCGGAGAAGCTAATTGATAAAAATAACAGTTGGAAGAATCATTAGAAAAATAGGAACTACTGGTTTGAGGAGATAACTGATTTTTAAGCATATCCCCAAAAGACAAAGAGGATACGAAGAGGAAATTGGAAAAAGTGAATGATTACTTCCCGACTATAAGAAGGAAATGGTGCAACTGTGAGGCTGATGTTGAGTTTATTTCCCGTCAAAACAATATTTCTTTCTAACACTTATTTAATTTGATGATTCTTTCTTCCACCGAGAGATCATTAGTAAATTTACCCAGTGGAAGATATGCAAACATATCCAGAAAATGCCAACTGACTTTTAAGATTTTGTCGGCCTTTTCTTTTCTTTCCACATCAACTTTGTTTTGATTCATTTTGTCAAAACTTTGTTTGATTCCAAACAGTACGGTAGTTATATTTGTTTTTTCTTTATGGCAGCTGTTTAAATGAAATATAATTCTATCTTTCGAAAAGAAAAAGAAAAAAAGAATTCAAATGACAGTTTGGGCCCAAATTCGTAAGAAAGCAGACCATCATCCCAGATTATAGGTTTTGGGACCTTGCATAACAACCCAATTTGGGGCCACTAGGGCAGCCCAACCACATGCCCAAAAATTATACACAACCAATAAAAGAATTCGGCAATTTTATCCAAAATAATAATAATAAAAATAATGAATAATCACGGCCTTTTATCCAGAATTTCATATTATAGCAAGTGCATTTTCTCTTCCATGTGGGTAACAAATAACAGTAGTAAGGCCCAATAAATACTAGTAATAGAATTAGCACTCTCTTCATTACTAGTGGAAATTGCAAATATACACTTTGCGCCTAGATTTGGTGTACAAACAGCACCAAATACAAACCCATTCACAAACATAAGGAAATTCAGCCAAGGCTGATTACAATGAGCTTTTTCAAGCAAAAAAAAAAAAGTCCAACAGTGCCCATTAAAGGGGAAAACCACAATTCTACGGCGGGTGGTAAAAGTCCACCTCTGCCATCTTTCTTCTTCCATCTTCTTCCCGAAGAGAAAAGGAAAAATTACAAAAGAAAAATAAGAAAGATCCCCCTAATACTAATAAAAAAAGGGACCCTTAAAATAGACACACCCTACCCTAGAGCGGCAATGGCACTATCCCCCAAAACGAGAGAGAGGACCAAATAAAAAAGCCCTTCTCGTCTTGACCCAAGAGGCCAAACAGTCAAATACTGACCCCTCCCCATTGAAACACACAGTGTATAATAATAGTAATAATATAAGCAAGTCTACTACTATACTAAAAGTAGTTGGTAGTACTAGCCATGAGTAAATACTAAAGCCTATAGTGGGTATTATATTCCCAATTGCATTGAAACACTAGCGGAATTGGGCACCAGAGAAAGTCTGGCCAAAGGACCAGTGAGCAGGAGCAACATTGTAAGAGACCACACTATGGCCGTCGCTGGTGGTGACCTTAAATGAGAGGCTTTGTCCATTGAGATAAGTGTTGCTCTGCCAGTTCTGTCCCCAGTTCCTTGACATTGGTTGCCAACCAGTTCTGGACCCTTTGATTGCAACTGAATGTACATCACCCGCACCACCAACGTTGGTGATCAGGACTAGGTTGAAGTAGGAGTGGCCGTTGATTGTGAACCTTATCCCCCCTCTCCTCCTGCACTGTACCCTACAAAAACCCAACAACCACCCACTTCAGTTAATATCCCCCTCCTTAAACATTACTAATTAACATTACCAATTTGCAAAGAGAAAAGAATATTCTTTCTTTTTTATATTAAAGAAACAGACAAGAATATGGTACGTGACTGTGAAAGGACAAGTGGCTTGTCCTAAGAATGGAAAAACCAGCAGCCAAAAAAAAGTTAAATTTGAGGTAAACATTTTGTTATTCACCATTTGTGGGCAATATTTCTTTTTTGGAGATTATTAATTACCATCACTTCAAAAAAAAAATTGAAAGCCAGAGTAAAAAGTGTTAAAACTAAAAGATCTTAACTTCTAAGCATGTTTGACTCTGCTAAAGTTAAAGAAAGAAAAAGAGTAGCCGGCCAGATGTGAAAGGGAAGGAAAACAGACAGACCCACCAGAAACCAGGAAAAAAAAAAACAAAAGACCCACTAGAAACCCAAAAGCGAAAAAAGCAGTAATTAACAATTTTTCTTTACTTTCTCTAAGGGAAAAAAAAAGTAAAACAAGACTAAGAATTTGAAGGAAATAGGAGAGGAGGGTATTTGAGGGATGAAAAGCAAAAATAATACCTTCGGTAAGCGACGGGGACAATTCCGGCTCTGTACTGAGCAATGCGCTGGAAAACAGGCTGGGAGAGGTCGAAGTGGTGGAGGGGAGGGTTGCACCACCCTCCTGCATTGTTAGGGAGTGCATTGTTCGGTGGGCAGAAATTGGTGGCTGTTATGACAATGGAGCCTGGCAGGCACCATTTCCCGTCGTTCACACACTTAATCTCGTAGCACGACCCACAGCTCAACCCATTGTTGAACAGTGCCGTGCTCAGTGCCGCCGTGTTTGTACCGTACCCTTGGCTGTACAGGTTCCCATACCCGCATGCCCCTCCTGCAATCCAAGATTAAACATAATAATTAGCTACTCAAATTTGCATGACCATGCACAATGTTTGCTGCTTTAAAATAATTGTTTAACACCCTTAAACAGTAATTAGTTCCACCGAGAGAAACAAAATGTGCATACCCATTGTGCCAGAAGCGTCACCACCCCCATAGAAGGTTGCATGAGCATTAATCCACCCTCCTCCACCATACCCATTAACAGAGGACACCAATGCAAGCAAACCCACCAACAAAATCCCGGGTAGACCCATTTTCCTGCACCCACAAAAAAAAAAAAAGGAACCTGATTAGCATTTCGTGTTCCTGACATCTAACCAAGCTCAAATTATGCAACATAACACTAATTGTTCTACTCTTTTTATTTTTTTTTGCCTTACATGAAGGCTGGAGCTTGAACAGAAATTCCTTTCCAACACAGAAAAAAGTATGTGAGGCAGCTAGCTGAGTGAGGGAAAAATGGGCGGGGGTGGGTGTGAATTTATAGAACTTTGGATAGTAAGGGGGGCCTTAAAGGGCCTTGGGGACTATTGAGCCACAAGCCCACAACCAAAAAGACAGTCTTTTCTTAAGCAGCCCGGGTGGGGGGACCATAAACTACCAGGGACATAAAAGACTCTATATTAATATACGTAATGTAATGGTGGAAATTTTTGGTAGATTCGATGATTTGAATCGTTTGTTTTAGTTCGAGAAGTTGAAGTGTGAAAAAAACTAAAGCCGTGTGGTTTTGTAGCTTTCGAAGCAGGAAATTTCCTAAAATCCCAAGTGGGCCAAAGTGGTTTTCCTCTCTGGTGATTAGTAAACCTCCAACTCCAATGCCAAGAGGGCAAGCAACGAAAGCAACTACCTATTTATCCCATATTAATATTACATACATAACCCTTCTTATCTATCACTTTTATTACTCAAATTAAAAAAATCTACCTCTCCCTGTTCCTTGTCAAAAAAAAAAAAATATTCATATGTTCCTCCGAATTTATGTGGAGAAGCGTTAATTTCTCTCTTGCCTCCAGCTGGTTGTTGTACTAGGCAATCTTTATGAATATACCAAACCAACCGATTTTGCTATCATCATAGAAATACATATTATCTTTTGGTTTCCAACCTTGCTTAATTTAATTTTTCCAGCCTGATGCTCTGCTGCTTCTTTCAATGGCTAACTAACTAGCACATCGAGTTTTGATGGGTAATAAATAAATCTCTTTATGCGTATACTGTTGTTGTACGTAGTAGTATCAAACTTTTTGCCAGGGCAACAGCAAGCAAAGAACTGAGTGGTTTTCCATTTGGCTTTTGGTTTGTGGTAAATTCTAATGAAGGGTCTCCATCCGGAGCACATGCACATGGGCATATTTCCACAGGTGCCATTGTCCACCAGCCGTATATTAGGACTAGGAGAACGACGGTCAATTTAATACCAAAATCACTTTAATTTGGTGAACCAATTGAATAGATACCTTGACCAGTTACTTACTGTAATCTTTTTTTCTTCCTCTTTATTTTATTTTTCTGCAATTTCTCTGACTGTGACTCCATCACGAAATCCTACACAGCCAAAAGGTAATAAACAAAACTGTAATACCCTGTTTCTGAATATATATATATATATATATATATATAAAAAAAAGGAAAAGAAAGGATGTGTTTATCGTGATGCATTTCCAACTTCGCCGGGATTAAAGTACAAGGAAGATGAGTCATTATGTTCATACAGTAGTACTAGTACAAGATTAATCACAAACAAACAGAACAGAGCGTTAATAATTTATTAATGATTTGTTAATGATGGTTTATTGGAGAATGAAGATAAGATGTGCATGATTTATGAATGGAAGAGAAGATCTGGGTGTAGATTTTGATGTTGATTGACGAAATAACAGGACCGCGATTCTCGGCATGACCGTATCAAATCAGCTTAATTAGCATCCAATCCAACTACATTTCTCCTATGTACGTATGTATGTGCTAGATGGACTTTCGGGATTTTCTCCCCATTCTTTTATGGCTCATTCAATAAAACAAAATTACTAGTAGTTGTACTTTTCCTTTGGAAAAAAAAAAAAAAGACTAGAAAGAAGCTGCTAGAGACTCAAACACTTAACATGGACTTTCGGGAGTATATATATATATATTTTTTTTACATTGCCTGAAAAATAGATAAGTTGAACTCATTTTTTAAAAACTCAATGACAAAAATGAGTTAAACCAAGGTAAATTTGACTCTTTGGCGCTCAAAGTTGCCATCCACCATCAAGATGACTAAGAAGTCATTGCCTTCAGGTTTAAAAATAAAGATGTAAGCATAAGATATGAGGCAAGTTCTTTTTTTTTTTTTAATCATGAAGGCAAGTTAACCTTGCTCGTTTTGCTTTCATGTAGCATTACAACCGGTAAATGGATTAATATTCTTGTGTTTTCCTAAAAGAACATATGACTCGTGTGTGTGTGAAAGCATGTGCCTTCGTCTAAGATTAAAAAAAAAAAAAACTGAAATTTGATTATGTTTCCTTACGTGAATATCAAACTTAAGATGATGATTGAGTGAGCATCTTAATTTGTAGAACATAATCTTATACTGGCCTTACTGGCACGAGTAATTAATTAGAATATGGAAACATCATTAGCCAACTAGTTAACTTGCAATTGTCGCCATTGCTTTGACTATATTTTGACATAAAAGTTAATGCAAGGAATCCACCAAGTATTTCCCGCTCCCCCATAATACTACTTTATAATTACTACGGTAGTTCAACATATTTAACTGGTGATCTGTCATTGCAGCTAATTTTGTAATGCATAATTTTTAAAGAATTCATTGCAATTGCATTGAATTAAAAATTTGAAATGGGTCTTATTGTAACAAACGTGTGTTTGTATTTGTATGCATTCCTTTTCATACATTTTCTTTTTTCATTGATGGAGGGGATTGGAGGCATAAAATAAAAGGAGGGAGTTTGAAACCGAGCCAGCGCCAAGAAAGCTAGCGCATGGGGCTGACGGGCCCAGATTTCAAGCGATGCTCGTGGTCGTCGTGGCAGCCAACTCCCCAAGATTTGGCACCACTTCCTAGACAGAGGGTCAAACTCTCTCCACTTCTCCTTAACCTAAACTCAACTACAGTAGTAATTTTTATTTTTATCATGCGGGTTACTCTCTCTAGGAGTAACACAAAAAAAAAAAAAAAGAGTAGGTCAAAGAGGAGAAACAGTGTTTTTTTTGTTTCTCTTTTTTATAGTATCTCAGTTTGTTGGATTTTTTAAAAAAAAAGTTTCAACGACAATAACCCAAAAATTCTTACCCTTTCTATATACAACTTGCCAATTTGATTGTTGAATTGAAAGCGAATTAGGGAGATTAGAAAGAAGCGTAGGCTTTCAAACCCTGTGTCCACACAACCGCACATGCAAACATGCAATCGGTTTTTGGCTTCTTTATGGTTGTATAGGCATTAATTGAAAACGAAAAAATAAAGCAACTAGCTATCTTGGCTTTTTACATGAAGTCTTCCTTCATATCTTTTCTGCTGTGCGGTCGTATTTGGATTTTATAAAGTAGTAGTAGTAGTAGCAGTAGAAGAGTTTTTATCATCTTTCTGGATTCTGGATTTGATTTTGCTTTGATGCAGATCCATCGAGGCATGCAATGGCAGTAAAACCCCACAACCAAGAAAGGGACACCACAAAAAAGACAGAAAAGTTCTAAGTCTAAAAAGAAGAGCGAATGACAGTGCCAGTATGGTTCTTTTGACACGAGAACACAACATTCACAGGTGAGCAAAGCTTCAAAATTGGAACTCGGGTAGTAATAAATTATACTAATACTTATTGAATATCCCTGTGTAAGCTATTGTCAAAAAAATAAAATCCCTGAGCAAGTTACCTCGATTACAGTACTGAATACATATCTCGGCAAAAAAAAAAGTACTGAATACATATCCTCGTTACAGACTACAGTGAATAAAATTTAGATAATTTTTCCCAACAAAAGAAACAACAAAATATAATAACGAATATCCAAAGGAGGAGGTGGTCATTTCGGTTAGGATAGTCTTAACGGCCAATTACCAACTTGTTGTTTGAATGTGTTTGAGAGGGCATCTCCCAAATCCCAAATTTCCTTTTCGAACGATTCCCCCATCAATAGTCAAATCCTAAATCTCTTTTGTTTTGGTCTTCAACATTTACTCTCCGCCGTCCATCAGCCAACCACACTATCTTTGTTGTTGATTCCCATTGTATTGTATTTGTATCCCAAGATTTTTCTTTGCTTTTTTGGTGATTTCATCCCCCACAAACAACTTTTAACTGTTGGCAACGATTCAATGCTTTGTCCCACCCTTGGATTCTCCTCTCATACGATGCAGCTAAAAGTCAAATAGGAAATTAATTCTAGTTGAGGTTTGTTTTCTCTTCTTTGAAAGTGACTTGATATACATGTTGGATTGGCAATTAGTGTTTGTGTTGAGTTGAATAATATGGATTCTTCAATTCTAACCCGACTTGTTTAATCGCTCTACTTGTTTTATACCAATGATTTACTAGTTTAAACAAACAGATTCAAAATTAATTTCAATAAAATCATTAAATTGAAAATTATAAAATACTTATATTTTAAAGTATTAATAAAAATATCTTTAGCTTTAGGTATTATACTAATTTGGTCTTTAAATATTTTTAAATCATGTGTTAAGTGTTAACCACTTAAAACATGCAATAATGTTATATGGTACGACATACATCTCGCATATGTTCCAAAATTTAAAATTGGCTAGATATATATTTTTGTTATTTTTGTTTTGGAGGATAAAAAGAGAAAACCATAAATCTATTCCTTTTATCAATCTTTTATTATTAGAAAAAAAAAATATATAAGGCCGTAGTGACTGTGGCTATCGAGGGGGCAAAGGGAGACACAGGCCCCTGTATGATCCATTTATAAAGATTAGTGATAATATATCAAAAAGAACTCATTCGTTTTGATGATTAGAATTGTGTTTTCTATCATTCACAGCTGGAGTTCAATTAGAGATGAGAATAAATTTTAGACACATAAGAAGTATTATTACCAGGCCGATCAGGTTATTTCACATAAGGAATAGGGGAGCCCAAACCACTACACCAAATGTTATTTTTTGATATTCTGGTGAAGGAGAACCTAGCCCCCAGCTTGCCCTCTACGGTTGTTACAGAATCGCTACGTGAAAGTAATAAATTACTGTATAAGACTTGATGATGTGTAAACAATTTGGAATAATAAGGAAAAATGATTTATAAATAGGATACTGTGATAAAAGTATGGAGGAATTGAATTAGGCTCTTGCTCTTCTTACATATTTTCTTGTATTCTCTTCTCATTTACACTCTAATGTATTGAATTTTACTCTCCCTTAAGAGTTCAGATCAATAATAGAATCACCCCTATTTTCATACTCAATTGAGTTTCTATATGCGGAGTTCAATACAATGGTACTTTCATTGGCTCTTTATTGAGATGGCGGAGAGTACTTGTTAGATGAATTTAAAAGAATCCGTGAAAATTATTAATGAATTTACAAAATCAGTTGTGTAAAGATGCTACAAATATTAAGGAGATGCTCAAGTAGGTTTCAAACCAGAAATTTATAAATATTGTTCCATTCCGAATATTACACTTTCGGCAGATATCCAAGTTTTCAGTAGCAAAAATTCAATATTTTCTGTTGTTGCTCCATTCGAAAAATCTACACTAGAAACATGTAAAGCGTATGGCTAACCCAATAACAAAAATTTTGTAAAAATCTTCTTTCTAAAAGGATTCGATTCAGAACTGGAATATGTCCAAGTGATGCATGTGAAATATGCATAGTTTAGGGCATAATTTTGGACGCAAATTATTCTAAATTCATTATGATTATATGCCTCCTATGCAATATTCCACCATATTCCTCCAATGTCCATCCCTTACTGTATGATTACTGATTTCAGGTGCATTTCGATCAATTCAAGAGGATTTCATTGAAGAATGTGAAGATACAGCACCAGCCATAACATGAGCCTGTGGCAGAACCTGTGAGCCTGTCCCTGAAGTTGTTGTTCTTCGAGAATTCAATTGAAGGCCTCAAACCACCTTCAAATCACAAAATTTCCACTGAAGCTCATTGCCCTGGCCTCCTCTTTGGGAGAAGCACGCACACACCTTAACAGAGCCATCACTGAAGTGCGCGGGATCACACAGACACAGGGCAGGGCCATGACTGCCTTCCATAGCCAGTACATGGCCTAGCTCGTGCAATTGACAGAAACCCTTAATAATTGGATGAACATGGCACGTGCCCTGACGCGGTCACCACAGGCAGGATCACCACTATCTAGCCACAAGCGCCAACGCCGCTAACTCCACCTTTCCAGCACCTCTAGTATAGTTTTAGGATGTCTAACCCCTACCACATAGGATACAACTTTCAGTTTGGGGTATTTATCTTTGTGTTTAAAACTAGACCTTTTGTATTTCATTTTCGAAATTGTATTTTATTTTGCTTGTCTTTATTTTGGCATTGTACCTTCCTTTTGTTTGGTTTCAGCAGTGAGGGCACTGCAAGTTTTCAGTTTTGAGTATTTTAGAGTGCAAATGCCATTTTATGCCTTCTGTACTTTTCTGATGATTTAATGCAAATTCAAATGTTTATCTATTTTTCATTATGCTTCTCCATAGTGTGAGCTTGTCCTTATATTTATGAATCTTCGACATTTTCTATTTAATTCTGCTCATACTCTAATCTCAGGACTTGTCTCATTTCCAAAACAAGCAGAACAGACATAATCGAACAATTACATTCCATGAAATCTGTTAGATAAGAAGGATCTTGCTAAATGGTTGTCTACACGACATAGGCTCAGCCTGTCTACCTCAGAACAGACCCTTGTCTCTGTCAAGGCGAAATTCAAGCAAGAGTCCTTCAAGCAAGGAAAGGATCTAGGCCATCTTTTGCATACCAACAGACCATATAAATCCATACCACACTCATCAGTCCATTGCAACCCCATTTGAGCCAACTAGGATGGCCCTAATTTATTTTTCCACCCTGCTCACCTCACCCCAACCACTTGAAGCCGAAACAGGGGCCATCATTCCTTCAATACCCTCACCCTGTTGATGAGTCTGTGAATGAGATTCAATTCTATCAAGCATCTGAGACTGTTTACACTTAACAAATACATACCCAGAATGTTACCACACATCTTGTACTGCCCTCTTCCCAGCTGCAATAAAAAAAGAGAGAGAGAGAGAGAGAGAAAAGAACAAAATAAGGCAGCGGGCGAAGAAAAGAAAAGCATGGGAAGGAGAAATGAGGAGAAAAGAAACATTTTGTGAATCAGACTCCATCTCAAACAAGAGGATACATTGAGCCTCTGGGTAGCATGAAAACTCAAAGGATATGGAATCAAATAGTCCCTATACAGCCTCAGACTGTTCACAAACTATACTGAAGGTTTCAAGTTCACAGGCCACCAACACTTGCTCAGTCCAACCACCATTCATTGACAACCATCACCCTAACCTCGGTACAACACAGAAAAGTCCTGGAGATCCTTGCTTGATGATTGTTGCACATTAGTGGAGATAAGGGATGATGGGTCTGCATATGAGGTAATTTTTTTTTCAATTCCCGAAAAAATGATTTTGGCAGGATCCCTTTGACGACAGAAGATTGGAGGTTAGTTGCAAGACTATTCCTGTAAATTTTTATGACAGCAACCAGTGACAAGGAATTTTATTGGAGTTGATGCAGTTTTAAAAAAAAACAAGAGGGATTCCTAAATTAAGGCATCACATGGGAGAAACCCGATGAAAATTTGGATGCATTGAAACTGCCCTTACTTCTTTCCAAAATGATGCCTTCTTTTCCTTTTCTGATTGCTTGAGGACAAGAAAAGTCTTCAGTTTAGGGTATTTTGATGCATGTGAAATATGCATAGTTTAGGGCATAATTTTGGACGCAAATTATTCTAAATTCATTATAATTATATGCCTCCTATGCAATATTTCACCATATTCCTCCAATGTCCATCCCTTACTGTATGATTAGTGATTTCAGGTGCATTTCAATCAATTCAAGAGGATTTCATTGAAGAATGTGAAGATACAGCATCAGCCACAGCATGAGCCTGTGGCAGAACCTGTGAGCCTGTCCCTGAGGCTGTTGTTCATCGAGAATTCAATTGTAGGCCTCAAACCACCTTCAGATCATAAGATTTCCACTGAAGCTCATTGCTCTCACTTTAACCCAAGAAATCCTCATGACACCTCATCATCGGCAGAAGAAGCAGAGATCAATTGAAGGGATAGTTGAAGAAGAACTGCAACAGGCCAAGGCACAGCATCAGCCTGTACGTCCTGTAAATCCCAGAAATTGCAGGAGGAATATAAAATTTCACCACTTGCACCACCTGCTCCACTAATATAAACAAACATTCTTCTGACATTCCCAGAGCACTTTCCAAGGAAAAAGGAATAGGCACATGCCACTCAGAGGGAATCCACCTTAAAGAACAATTATCCTCTGCAAAGGGCACCTTGGAACTTACAATCCACCAATCAACTTGCTGCCCATCACGCCTATCCTGACACACACGCTAGAAGACTGACGAGCCAACTTGCCCAAACACCCATACTTTTCAGCAAGTTAGGAGGAAACAGACTGAGGAGCTGCACCTACAAAAAGAGGAAGGGAGAAGACACCAAGGGGGATCCCATCGACAAAGACACTCCTAAAATTGGAAGAATTCCTGGAACAGAGGTGGGACCCAGAAACACCAAAGTTCCAAGGGAAACACGATTCTGCAGCCTTCATGGGCAGTAATCGTGTTGTCCCTAACCTCCAGATTGATCAAAACACTATGCCATTCCATACTTCCATCTGTTTTGTAATTTCGATTATGAACTAAACAACCCCTTCTTAGGTTGAAGGGGTGAACATGTCTTTGATTTTAATGCAATAGATTGCTCGCATTATGTTCTTAACCAGTCTTTCTTGTTTTGGTTGTTGCAAACTTGCACCATGTCTGAGTCTTGATCAAACCCATGCATGATTACAGGTGGCTAGGTGAAGGACCAAAAGGAGAAACCTTAGCCACTGGAACAACATCAACCAACCCTTAGTTTTTAGTTCTTTACAAAAGTTAGAACTAATTGAGGAACTAGCCTCAACACCAATCTTAGACCCCTGTGTTTGACCGATGCGAGAGCATTAGGAGTGTGAGAACCATGGGAGGAACCTGTGAGCGAAAGCAAATGGGCGCAGTATAGGTTGGGAGTCCCTTCAAGACATCTCATTAGTCACAGCCTCACCCACAGGCTCAGCCTATGACTGAGGCTGTCGAGTAGTTTATATGTATAAAATAGGACATGTGAATCCCGGATGCCTAAGAATCCACCAAAACTGATACCTTCTTCATTTATTCTGCTGTTACATTTATCTTTCCTGCTTAGTTTAGATTTTAATCATCATCCACCCAAATCCATCCCTATTTAATTGTTTTCGAGCCTAGTTTGTCTTAAATTGAAAGGAAACAGACTCAACCCAGTCCCTGTGGATACGACCTTGATAAAGTATTACAACAACCCTGTGCACTTGCAGGAACCTACGTTGCAGACAGACGACATCACCAAGGTAGTTTTCATGTTTGGATAAACACAAACACTTAGTGGGTGGGGTTCTTTGCTTGCGGCACTTATTCAACAATAGCCTTCTAAGGATTTTAAGTCCTTCAGGATCAGCTAACTCAGCTACAACAAATCGCCGCTATTGTAGTCCTAAATGCCCAACCTCTTAAAACAAAAGAAACGATTTAGTTAAGGATGAGCACTGTTGCACTAGCTCGCGGCGTTCTGCTTCTTTTTTGAAAACTTAATCTAGATGACTTTGCTCAAAAAGCACCTTGTAGATTCTGTTATAACTGGGATCCTAAATACATTTGCTATGACAATTGACAAGTGCAAAGCTCTGCCTCAATTTATATCCTTTTATAACAAATGTTGTTTTATTTTGGTTAACTTAATATAATATATAAAAGACAAACTCTAGAGGCCAGATCTCTTTGTTATTATTATACACTATTTCAGATGCTCTATCTTGAAGCGCGTGCCACACCCACTCACGGTTAGTTTGGTCATCTTCTCCGGTCAGATCCAGACCAAATTCAAGCTCCAAGCCTCCCACTAACTTAGAATGGGTTAGTTTTTGTCAAATCTCCCGTTATTTTAGTTATTTCTAGTCTATATACAAATAGATCTTGCTTTGTTCCCAACTCGTTTTGGGCTATCTTTTTTCTTCCTCTCTTATGGATGGAAGGCTTAGTTATGAGTGGTTAAGTTACCCATAGTGGTGGTTGGGTTTGCATCATTGTGAGCTAAGTTGTTGGATAGTTGTGTACAATTGTGTTTGGGTTGCTTGGTTGTCTCTGTGTTTTTTAGCTTGAAAACAGTGCTGATGGCAGTGGTTGACGATGGCGACTCCAGCAACGGTGGTGGTGACGATGATGATGGAGGCGATGATGATGACGAAGAGGGCACCTATGGTGGCCGGTTTGTTGGACGGCAGAGGCGGGTAGTTGTGGTTAAGCTTATGCTAGACAATTGGTGGATTGATTTTCTTATGAAACTGAATCTTCTTGTGTGGATTTCATTATTGTCATACGGGAGTGACTTGTTAGAACACATGGTGTTCAGGATAGAGGCCTGCATTATCAGGTTCAAATATCCCCTTTCATTAGTTACCTTCCCGAATTTGAAGTTCCGTGGTGCTCGATCTCAGTTCCACAACAATATCTTCTCAAATCTGATCTGCTGGATTTCGATCCAATGTTAAATCAAAATAATAATTAATAGATGGACTTTTATATTATAGTCCATGTATGAGTTAAATAATTATTTGGGCTTTGGTCTAATTAATTATTTAAGTAGTCCATTAGGGTTTCTTATAACTTAATAGACGAGTGCCTATAAATAGATATCTTATGGTATTGATATATAGACATAACACCCAACGCAGAGAATTGTTCTCTAGCCTCCTTCCCTTCCTAGAGCCAAAATCTCTAACTAGCTCTCTAAGGTTTTGGCAATTGTAGTTCTCTTGTAAAGAGTTCTTAACCCCTATTTGTGTGGATTACTTGTGGAGGTGATACTCAAGAGAGGATCACTGTGGTTTGCGACAACCAAGTGACGAGTGATTACAAGAGTTCTTTTCTGATTTGTTGCGATCTATGTGTATTCGTGTAAGTACTGAATACCCTCTCTATTATATGTTTAGTTGATATTATGGAATCAACATGTATATATTCCGCTGCGCAATTAGATTGTTTACTCCCTTTGATTCCATCAGTGGTAGCGGAGCCTTGTTACCAATTAATTGAACATGAATTATATGTTTAATGTTCTTTCGGCAATATTATTAAAGAATTTTCATTATATGTGATATAATGAATCAAATTCTTTACAACATGATTATTTAATAAACGATTTAAAAGAAAAACAAATCAGTTTTGTTTTGAATCGTACTCTTTGTTTTCGAATCGTACTCAAAATCGTTTTGGCAAACATTGACAACAAATCGATTATTTTATTAATATTCTTCCAATTAGTTTGTCTCGGTAACATTGGTACTCGATGTTATATATATATAGAGAAAAAATAATTTTTATTTGTTTAAATGTCGATTTAAACAAAGGAGGAGGGCATGCCAATTTCTTTCTTCCGGTTTGTATTGGTTTTAAGAGGATTTGAATTATTGCAAGTGTTGTAATATTACCAATCTAAATTTCATCAAATCATTTCTGCAAAATAGTATAAGTATGTCGTTTTCCAGTTTTCTTTTAAGAAAAAAAAAAGAGATTTTATTTACAAAAGAAAATCAAGAACGACAGCTAATATACATTTAAATTGTTTATTGGTTTTATTTTATATAAATGAAGCAAGTTTTCACATATAGTATGGTAAGTTGTTAATATGATTAATTAACTTTATACTATATGAATAAATATTGATGAGATCAATATGGATTGCAATAGAAACTAGGTCACTCTATGTTAATAAGATTAACATACGTAATTGTGATAAGAGTTATCATAATTTCATTAAAAGCCATAATAATCATGTAAATATATATGTATATAATTTTTTTTTCAAGAGTTGAAAAATATTAATATTGTCGAATTGATATTAGACATATAAATTATGTTTCCATTAGATGAATGCATCTAGGGGTGTATGTTTGGCATGATGAACTAGATATGGACTTAGTATACAATGTGATTGTACATATGCATAATTTTATTATTTTTTGGTAAATAGGACCTGCCTGTCCTGCCTCTCTATAAAATTCTCTCATTGTAAATCACCTCAAATGTTTCTTGAGGCTTCTTCTTAAATATTATGTAATTAGATTACATAGGATAGATTAGAGAAGACAATCAATGGAGGCCATGAAGATGATGCCAAGACAAGTCCAAAGATGGTGATCAAGTAGATAGGATTTATTTGATTTTCTTTGGGTTGTAAAATCATGCATATAGGACAAGTCTATATCTAGGTCATATTATTTTATTGAATATGTATGATGAGACTTTAAAATAAAAAAATCCCTTAATGAAGATATTAAGACGAATAAGCCTTCCGTTAATATGGGAATAACCAGAGTTCGCTTTAGCTTTGGGTTGTTGGGTAAACCCAAGCCTAATACTACATTGGACATGTTAAAACTATATTAATGGGTTTGTCTTAACTAGTTTTTGTAGCTTGTTGGGTAAACCCAAGGCTAATGAACTAGAGTGGGATGTACATATCAGATATGTATGTTATCAAGAATTGATAACCCAATGAACTCAGTAGTTACATAAGATGTAATTGGTATGAGATGCCTACCATTAAAATTAAAATTGGCTTGTTGGGTAAACCGAAGGTTTAATTTTAGTCAAGATGGATATTGACCCACTAGGAAAACTATGCGCTTGTTTTTCCCGGATTAATAGTGAGGGCTATTAGTTCATAATAAAATAGTGGGAGTAAAATACGATAATTTAAGACCTTATTATTTGCATGATCATACTCTAATATTTTTTATGCTTCACATTTTACGTCATTGAAAATGTCCAACGCTGAATTGAACCTACGTAGCATACTTGATGCTAACAAGTTGATTGGGTCAAACTTCACTGATTGGTTTTGGAATCTTAAAATTGTTTTGAGATCCGAGAAAATCGCCTATGTGTTGGATGATACAGTACGCCTTATGCCTAAAGATGATGCTCCTGCATTGGAACAAATGGCTTATTTGAAGCATACTGAAGATAGTGAGAAGGCAACGCGCATTATGCTTGCCTCTATGTCTTCAGAGCTCCAAAAGCAACATGAGAAAATGGATGCTTATGTGATAATCATCCATCTTAAGGAGTTGTTTCAGAAACAAACTCGTACCGAACGCTATGATATTTCAAAACAATTGTTTCGTTCTAAGATGGCTGAAGGTTCCTCTGTTGGGCCACATGCACTTATGATGCATGGTTATATTCAAAGGCTTGCCACTTTGGGTTTTGTGATGGACAAAGAGTTAAGTGTAGACTTAATTCTGCAATCTCTACCTGATTCTTTTGCACAATTTGTGCTTAATTATCAAATGAATGGGATTACCACCACCATTCCTGAATTGATTAAAATGCTTAATACTGCTGAAGCGACCCTTAAGAAGGATCAAATTGCAGTGACGGTTATTGAGTCTTCCAAAGGTAACAAAAAAAGACTAAGAAGAATAAAACCAGCAAGGCAAAAGGGGGTATCAAGAAGAAAGGCAAGATTGTTGCCAAAGAGACTAAGCCGAAAGGGACTTGCTTCCATTGTGGGAAGGATGGACATTGGAAGAGAAACTGCAAAGTCTTCTTAAACTCTCTCAATTCCAAGAAGTCGAAAGGAGTTTCTACTTCAGGTATCAATGTGAATAAAATCAATACTAATTGTACTGCTTTTAACCATCATTGGGTATTGGATACTCGATGTGGTTCTCATTTATGTTCTGATTTACAGAATCTAAAGAGCAGTAGCAAGCTGAACAAAGGAGATGTGGACCTACGAGTTGCAAATGGAGCAAGAGTTGCTACCTTAGCTGTAGGGATATATTCAATATGTTTATCTTCTGGATTAGTATTGGAACTTAATAATTGCTATTATGTTCCTTCTTTTTCAAAGAATATTATTTCAATTTCTTGTATTGCTGAACAAGATTTTAAAGCTTCTATTAGTAAAGACAATGGTTGTTCTTTATTCAAAAATTATATGTATTATTGTTCTGGCACAAATGTGAATGGAAATTATATTCTTGATTATGATAAAGAAAGTTTCAACATTGATAATAAGAGAGCGAAGAAAGAAAGTTTGAAATCCTCTTATTTATGGCATTGTCGTCTTGGCCATATTAGTGAGAATCGCATGACTAAATCCACAAGTCTGGTAACTTAGGATCATTTGATTATGAATCATATGATACATGTGAATCATGCTTATCTGGAAAAATGACAAAGTTATCTTTTAGTGGTAAAGGTACTAGAGCATGTGATGTATTGGAATTAATATATTCAGAAGTATGTGGACCAATGTCAACACATGCTAGAGGAGGACATCTCTATTTCATTACCTTTATCGATGATTATTCTCGATATGGTTATGTGTACTTGATGAAGTATAAATCTGAGGCCTTTGAAAAGTTCAAAGAATTCAAGAATGAAGTGGAGAAGCAACTTGACAAAAGTATTAAAATACTTCGGTCCGATCGAGGAGGTGAATACTTAAGCCAAGAATTTCAAACATTTCTTAGAGATAATGACATATTATCACAGTGGACACCTCCTTTTACACCACAACATAATGGTGTGTCAAAAAGGAGGAATATAATCTTGTTGGACATGGTTCGATCTATGATGAGCTTTGCAGATTTACCTAGGTCATTTTGGGGCTTTGCACTGGAAACTGCTATTTACACTTTGAATAGAGTTCCATCTAAATCGGTAAATAAGACTCCATATGAGATGTGGACAAATAAGAAACCAATACTTTCTCACATACGAGTATGGGGATGCTTTGAATATGTGAGGAAAGTGGTATCGGATAAGTTAGAACCTAAATCCGATAAGTGTCTATTTGTGGGATATCATAAAGAAACTATAGGATATTATTTCTACAATCCTTTGGAACAAAAAGTGTTTGTTTCAAAGCATGCTATCTTTTTAGAGAAAGAGTTTCTTCTAAAAGAAGATAGTGGGAGTAGAATAGAACTTGAAGAAATTCAAGATTCACAAATAGGAGAAGATCAACCGAATAATCCCGTTAACATTACTCATGATGATGTAGTAATTACTGAGCCTAATGTTACACATGCTTCTAGGCGTTCTACAAGAGTACGTTCTGCACTTGAGAAACTTAATCTCTTAATAGATGAGAACAAGAATATTGCTCTTGTAGAAGATAATGAGCCGACTAGCTATGAGGAAGTTCTGAAAAGTTTAGAATCTGACTTGTGGTTGAAGGCCATGAAATCTGAAATGGATTCCACGTATGAAAACAAAGTTTGGACTTTGGAAGATCCACTTGAAGGTGTAAAACCCATTGGGTGTAAATGGGTCTTCAAGAAAAAGACAGACATGGATGGTAATGTGATTACTTATAATGCACGACTAGTGGCGAAAGGTTATCGTCAAAAGCAAGGAATTGATTATGATGAAACTTTCTCGCCTGTAGCCATGCTTAAATCCATTAGGATTTTGCTTGCTATTACCGCTCATTATGACTATGAGAATTGGCAAATGGATGTAAAGACTTCTTTTCTTAATGGAAACTTGATCGAGGAGGTGTAGATGACACAACCTGAAGGTTTTACATCCAACAATAGCAACAAAGTATGTAAGCTTCAAAGATCCATCTATGGGTTGAAGCAAGCCTCTAGGAGTCGGAACATCCGATTTGACGAGACAATCAAACAGTTTGGTTTCTCACAAAATTCGGATGAACCTTGTGTTTATCAAAAGGTCAGTGGGAGTGCAATCGTTTTCCTTGTACTATATGTAGATGACATATTACTCATAGGCAATGATGTCTCAATTCTTCAATCAGTCAAGATTTAGCTTTCGAAGCAATTCTCTATGAAAGACCTTGGAGAAGCAACTTATATATTGGGGATTAGCATCTATAGAGATAGATCGAAGAAGTTGCTTGGTCTTTCGCAGTCTACATACATAGACAAGATGCTAAAGAAGTTTAGCATGGATCTTTTCGAGAAAGGATTCATCCCAATGGTTTATGGGAAGCACCTTTCCAAATCTATGTGTCCCAAAACACAAGCAGAAAGAGAACGCATGAGTAGGATACCATATGCTTCTGCCATAGGATCCATCATGTATGCTATGATATGTACTCGACTTGATGTTGCATTTGCACTTAGTGCCGCAAGTAGATTCGAATCCAATTATGGAGAGGAACATTGGGTGGCTGCAAAGAACATCCTAAAGTACTTGAGAAGAACTAAGGATATGTTCTTGGTATATGGAGAAGGTGACTTACAAGTAAGTGGGTATACTGATGCCAGCTTCTAGTCTGATAAGGATGATTGTAAGTCACAATCTGGGTTCGTTTTTCTATTAGGCGGAGGTGCAGTTTGTTGAAAACGTTCCAAACAAGAAACAACTGCGGATTCAACGACCGAAGCAGAGTACATCGCTGCTTCTGAGGCAGCTAAAGAAGCAATGTGGATCAAGAAGTTCATCACCGAACTTGGAGTGGTACCTAGCATTAATGATCCGATACCATTGTATTGTGACAATAATGGAGCTATAGTGCAAGCAAAGGAACCACGGTCTCATCAACGATCCACGCAAGTACTTAGGCGCTACCACCTTATTCGAGAGATAGTTGGTAGAAATGATGTGAAGGTAGAAAAAGTCTCCCACGGATCATAATGTGGCTGATCCTCTCACTAAGGCACAAGCCCAAACCAAGTTTGAATACCATATAAATTCTATGGGAATTAAGCATATAGATGGTTGGCTCTAGTGCAAGTGGGAGATTTTGTTAGTTGTATGCCCTAGAGCTAGTTATCTTTGGGATTTAATCATGCAAATATTTATATTTATATCAATAAAGGCATTTCTTTATTACAAAGTGCATATTATTTATATGTTGGTTAAAATCTTAAACTGCGTAATAAAGTCTTTGGTATTAAATACATAGTGCAATAGAAATCATGAAGAGTTCATGATGTGAGATTCATAATGCATGCAAATATATTTATACCTAAATTATCCCTACTCATAGTATTAACAAGGAGGGACATTGTTAATACGGATAGACTAGCACATGTTATACTTCTTGATATGATCAAGTAGTATTTTTCTCACTATCTATAGACATTGTGATGTTTAGAGTTAACATGTGGATGCTTACTTGAGAAGTAAGTTCATTGGAGACCTGTTATGAGATCATCATATGGATAATAATCTATGTCAATGAATGGATCTCATTATAACAGTAGGTGCAAGTATCCTTTGACTTGAGATCATCAATGTATCTTAAGTAAGGATTAATATGTTTTGACTCTAAACCTTATTCTCCACCATGGAGCGTTTATAGCGAGGAGATTGGATATATTATGAATTACTTGAAGATAGTTGAATGATCAAAAGAGGATTCACTACTCTTGATTATTAGATGGAGGTTTAATTTACTTATTTTTAAGAATATCTTTATTCAGGAATCTCTAGCCAGAGTGGAATATCTACATAAATGAGATTTAAGTAGATATCATGGAATAAAGAAATTTTAAGAATTTAAAATATCCAAGACATGATATGCAAGAGTTGACATATGTCTATACTCTAACTTGGATGAGATAAATTATAGTGAAAGGAATAATTACACGGTAACTGGTTATGGAAGGGTTGAGGTTAAAACCATTAACCTTCTAGCACTTGGGTAGTCTTGATGTGTGACTAGACACCTCTCATGACTTATACTTAAGTGAATTAATTTAATGAGATTAAATAATAATATAAGGAGCTATATTATATTATATTGTAAAGGATAATGATTCACTAAGTATTGCCAACGTGTCTAGAAACCCATAAGGTCACACACATAAGAGGTTATGGGGCCAAGGTGAAAATACAATTTAAAATAGCATTTGATGTTATTGGTGGAATCAATTAGATCAAGATCTAATTATCTTAACTAACTACGATATGTGGTTTTTCTTTGCAAAAGTCCATTCGTAGGGTTTTTGATTTAAGGAGGGAGATGTTGGATTTCGATCCAATGTTAAATCAAAATAATAATTAATATATAGACTTTTATATTATAGTCCATGTATGAGTTAAATAATTATTTGGGCTTTGGTCCATTTAGTTATTTAGGTAGTCCATTAGGGTTTCTTATAACTTAATAGACGAGTGCCTATAAATAGATATCTTATGGTATTGATATATAGACATAACACTCAATGCAGAGAATTGTTCTCTAGCCTCCTTCCCTTCCTAGAGCCAAAATCCCTAACTAGCTCTCTAGAGTTTAGGCAATTGTAGTTCTCTTGTAAAGAGTTCTTGACCGCTGCCTTGTGTGGATTACTTGTGGAGGTGATACTCAAGAGAGGATCACTGTGGTTTGCGACAACCAAGTGACGAGTGATTAGAAGAGTTCTTTTCTGATTTGCTGCGATCTATGTGTATTCGTGTAAGTACTGAATACCCTCTCTATTATATGTTCAATTGATATTATGGAATCAACCTGTATATATTCCGCTGCGCAATTAGATTGTTTACTCCCTTTGATTTCATCATTATCTACATTCTAGCTTATGTATTTTCCATCCAATTTAGTTTCTATCTTATTATGTCTAACACTAAATACTC
>JAKUCV010000995.1:0-12550 GCA_028386065.3 Turnera subulata | reverse complement strand
TTGTTGTATGTTGACGACATCTTGCTCATTGGGAATGACATTCCGACACTACAGTCCGTAAAGACTTGGTTAGGAAAGAATTTCTCGATGAAGGACTTAGGAGAAGCTGCCTATGTGTTAGGTATAAAGATCTATAGAGATAGATCCAAAAGGCTTCTCGGGCTAAGTCAAAGTACGTATATTGACAAGGTGCTAAAGAGGTTTAGCATGCAAGATTCCAAGAAAGGGTTCTTGCCCTTGTCACATGGCATGTCTCTCTCAGAGAATCAATGTCCTAGTACATCTAAGGAGAGAGAGCGGATGAGTAAGATTCCTTACGCTTCGGCAATAGGATCTATCATGTATGCCATGTTATGTACTAGACCGGATGTCGCTTATGCTTTGAGTGTCACAAGCAGATACCAAGCTGATCCCGGTGAGTGTCACTGGACAGCGGTAAAGAACATCCTTAAGTACTTGAGAAGGACTAAGGATGCATTCCTGGTTTACGGAAGCGTGGAAGAGCTCATTGTAAAGGGTTACACCGATACTAGCTTCCAAACCGATAGAGATGATTTTAGATCGCAGTCAGGTTATGTATTTTGTCTTGGAGGTGGGGCTGTTTGCTGGAGGAGTTCAAAGCAAGAGACAGTGGCCGACTCTACAACAGAGGCTGAGTACATAGCTGCCTCAGATGCGGCGAAAGAGGCTGTTTGGATCAAGAAGTTCGTAACTGAACTTGGTGTGGTACCGAGCATTGAGAGTCCGATTGAGCTCTATTGTGACAACAATGGGACAATCGCACAGGCTCAGGAACCGAGATGCCACCAGAGATCCAAACATATACTCCGACGCTATCATCTTATTAGAGAGATCATAGATAGAGGCGATGTCAGACTGTAAAGAGTTCCTTCGGAGAACAATGTAGCAGATCCATTGACTAAGCCGCTCACACAACAGAAGCATGATGGTCATGCTGCGTCCATTGGTATTAGATACATGTATGATTGGCTTTAGTGCAAGTGGGAGATTGTTAGTGTAATATGCCCAAAAACCAATCATTGGATGTATATTTTGAGTCATGTATACACATTAAGGTTATTCCAATAAGTATCGTTTATGAGATAAACGCTTGCACATATTTATAACCCTAGAATATTTCATATTCTTAAATTGTCCCCAGTCGATTATTATTATGGATGGGTTATAATAATAAATTAAGACTAGCATATGTTGAGAATTGCATATGTGATATGAATTCTACATACGGGTACAAGTTAGAGAACTTGTGGACTGGACCGACCCACATAAGAACGCTACATGGAACGTTATATGTTTTGTCGATAACGGTTCTTATAATGTATTGTCCTTTGACCTGTGATCATCAAGGTTCCCAACATGTGAGTCATATGCTTTGATATTATTCCTGGTCATCCGTAACTGGATAGACGTAAGGGTAATCATTGGGTATATGATGAGTGTGTAGTGGGTTTTGTATGATCCAGAGGGGATTCGTCCAACCCATATAACGGGTATATTATCGGAGTGTTTCTTGATAGAGTTGAACCGTAAATGCATGGCCATGCTCGGATAATGATATATGATATCATTGGTATCCGTTTCACCGGTTAACTAAAGGATCAAGAAACCGAGATTAAACATATACGAGATTGACATATTCCATGTCTCTTGTTTAATCTTGATAATGGGACGAAGGGACGATGACATGTTCCGAGGCACGTGGAATCAGTATTGATCTTGTCGTACGGGTGGCAATGATGTGTTGCTAGACGCCGCTCTTTGCTTATAACTGTAAAATGAGATTTTACGATTATTGTCGAACGTACAAGTGCCTACAGGGTCACACACATACAGCCGTTGATTCGAGCAGGTGGTTGAACCGTGGTTGGACCATAGTTGAACCAAGGTGTGGTTGGACCGCGGTTGGACTGTGGTTGGACCAGGGTCGTTTTGGTACAATAATGATCTGAATTATTGACCAGAGTTAGTGGTATGGTGGTGTGTTATCTGATTATGCATTAGTGGAGACAAGATAATGAGGGTCATGGTCTTTGGGGCCTAGTGTTGGCCATTAGCCTTATCACTTATGCATTATGGAAAAGAGAGAGGTAGAGTACCTTTATGATCAGATCACTCTCTTGCTCTTCTCTTGCTTGTTTGAGTTTTTTCAGAGCAAAAAAAAAAACACATACACACTAGCTTCTTCTTCTTTGTGAAAGAAGGAAGAACACTAAACACCTAAAACACAACTCTCGGAAATCTGTTGCTAGCACACCAGTTCGGGAGAGCTCGGGTTGAAGTCGTGAGACGTTCTTCAGCCGGTTACAACGGTTCGTGTGGATACCGTAGAGGGGCGAGGCCTTTGTCTGGCTCTAGCTGATTCGGTTCTACAGTTGGGTGAAAGACCTCAACCGAACAAGATATGTAAAAATTGTTATTCGGTTTAGCTCCCTTCACATGGATCCTCCATGTGTATCCGGTATTTCCGCTGCGTATACATGTTGTATTTTATGCTTTTGATTGTCAATTGCATGAACCGGATACTTACAGAAACACGCAAAGAGTATAGAGTGCCTGGATCATTGCACCATATCTGTTGATGACGAAGTGTTGACCCTTCACAGAGAAACCCAAAGAATCAAAAATAACAGAACAGGAGTTGTCAAAAGCAAAATGCTTAATAGAAATAAGATTTTTTGTAAGACCTGGAACAACCAAAACTTTAAGTAAACGAAAAGAAAAAGGACCAACAAGAAAAAAAATTTCACCAACATGTGTGATGGGTAAACACGTACCATCACCCACTTGAACGGAATCAGTGCCAGTGTATTCCTGTTAGGAATCCAAGGTTGCTGTGGTGTTAGTCATATGACTAGTAGCACCTATGTCTGTAAACCAAAGAGGAGCCGAAAGGTGCTCATGAAGACCAGCATAGGCTCGTTGAAGGCATTGCTTGGCATTGTGATTAAATTCATCACAAAGTTGACACTGTAAAGGTGGAGGACCCAAAAGAGAAGCGGAAGATGGACGAGGAGGGCGAGAAGGCACATGAGAGAAGGAGGGGGAGAAGGATTTTTGGAAGACGGGTTGGACTAGGGAGGTCGCTACGTATTCAGGACAAAAGGATGGGGAGCAAAATTATTTTGATGCCACAAAGGGGATGGAGGACGAGGAGAGTAGTAACCACGACCACCATTGCCGTGGCCCCAACAGCCTCCACGACCACCACCGCGCCCTCGAGACTAAACAAACAAAGCTTGGGACAGCTCAGAAGACGAAACAGAATAAGAAGAGTAGGCATGTTTGTTTTTACAGGTTTCCTGGGCTAACAAAATAGAGCGTAAATCAATAAAACTAGGAAGAGGAGATTTAGAAGTAAGACGAGTAACAATGTCATTACACTCATCAGGAAGACCATCAAGAATTTGCATGACAATCCAAATTATCTACAATACTACGGATAGAATGGAGGTAATCGCCCATGGATTGAGATCCTTTTTTAGAGTTAACAAAAGCTGACTGATACTCTATATATCGGGATTGAACATGATCATGGAAGAGCTGCTCAATAGTCAACCAGACCTCTTGCGTAGTGGGAGAAGAATCGGGGCATACAAAGTGTTTAAGAATGTCTGGGTTTATGATGGCATAAATCCAGGTAACGAGGGTACTATCCACTTGGTGCCATAGAACAAAAAGTGGAATGGGTGTTGGAGGAGCATTGGGTTTGGTTGCTGCTAGAAAAGGATCAGGAGGCACACCAATTCCATCAATATGGTCTCAAACCAAATGAGATTGAAACACAGCATAAAGAAGACTCTGCCAAACAAGAAAATTACTAAAATCCAACCTGGTAGGCACATAATTTCGAATACTACTGACACTGAGAATAGAATATGTAGAAGAAACAGGTGCAGACACAACAGGGACAGACAAAGAGGAAGAAGTAGGGGAAGAACCAGACGTAATAGAAGGAGAAGAAGACATGTTGCAGAGAGAGACAAACAAGAAAAGACTTGGAAGGAGAAGCTTCAGGCGTAAAGAGCGAAAACCCGCTCCGCTACCATAAACAGATTGAATTCGAGGATGCCTAATGATAGTCACCGTAATGAGTATTTGTATTACATCAACATACAAGAGTTACACAGTTACAAGAGTTCTAACTATGTTGGAGATTAAGATGCTAACTACTACTAACTGAACCTTATCATCTATTAGATAATATCTCTTAGAATAGTCTGTTTGTACAGTTATCTGCATATGAATGGAGAATTTATTGGAGAATTGTCTTTTTGTCTTTTCTTTTTCTAGATTATAGTGTTGTATATTAAGGCAATCCTCCAGGAGCTAAAATCAGGTATAAGTAGAGTGTACTGTTGCAAAGGAAAATGCAAATTTTGGAGATATCACCGGATCAAAGGTATAAACTTTTTTTTTGTCAAATTTTGCTTCCATTATGATCTAATTCATATTAGTTTTGAGAAAGTATGGCTCCATTTTATTATTCCACATCTAGATTTGAAGGTTTTTTTATAATAGCTGATAAAATGAATAATACACTCATATATCGATTTTCAACCAGTGTGATTTCTAGTAATTTCTTTATGTTTTTCTGGTCAACCAACTTTGAAACAATAGGGGATTAATGTCTTATTTTATCACTATGTTGCCTATTAATTTTGAAATTCATCCCTATGTTGTGATTTGGTTAGATTTTTTCTCTTTGTTCAACATATTTTTCATAGTTTGGTTTTCTTAATAGGAATCCGATAATATTTGATGACGTTGCAACTTTTCTAGTACCACATCAGTAACGTGAGTCCTATTTTCAGACCGCACTACATAATCCAAACTCGCCCCACTTGTCCCGTTTTTTCAATTGGTTAACTGGTGGCCCCACTTTCTTGATGTGACACCAAAAAAGTTGTCATGTCTTCAAATCTTGCCGGAATCCGGTCAAAAAAAACCGAAATATGAAAAACATAGTGAGCAGAGGGATGAAATCTAGCCAAATTAAAATACAAGACTGAAATTTGAAAATAAAGCCAACACAAGGATGCAGCAAGGTATTATTCCGAACAATAGGTTGGTCAGGGAGCTCCTCTCCTCAATGTTCTTTTAAAAAACTGGAAAGGTAAGTGATGTTGCTCTCATGATATACTCGAGATTACTCATCGTTTCAAATTTCTGTTGGCGACAGCATTTTCTGGTCAGAAGTTGATATTGCTCTTGAAGCTCTATTAACTCCGAAATCTATATGTGGTCCATAACTTTTGTAATAGCCAATAAGAACATCCAAAGAAGGAAAAAAAATAATCTAGGTTTCGAAAAATTTTCTGCAAGAATATTTTTGTTCTTAATCTCCATTAGTTGCTTTTACATGATCACTTTCTTTGTCATTTATATATGAGTTATTGTCTTCCAGTCTAAACATCTTGCATACATGTACAATCAAAATAAGAAAAATAATATCAGAAAGTAAAAGTCCTACTACCGTGCATATAACAAGCTCAATAACTAAATTGTTGTGGCGTCGTTATATAGCTGAACTTAATTAATTTAAGAGAAAAAACTTGATAATGACTTGTTTTGACATACCATCTCGCACTATATGGAATGTATTGATTACGTTTAGCACGTTGTTATTAACAAATTTATTTTGTTTAATTTTTCTACATTCACAATTGAAAGTAATTGTTTTTATTAATGAACCCGAGTAAGTATATATAAGGTCCGTACTATTTCAAAATTACCGTTTTAGGAGTCTATACTATTTTTCCTAGTTTTCTCAATCTAGGTCCGTACTATTTCAAATATGCAGATGGAATACAAGTAGTGTATACTTGGTAGTTTAGAATAAACAAATAATGTCTATGATTAACAAAAGGAAAAACAAATTTATAAGAATATGAAAAATTAATATGTTATTAGAATTGATTTTCTCGGGAAAAAATATGAATGACATGTCAAATAATGAAGATGTGTGTTCCGAAATGTGTAGTGCCTGTTGGTAGTTTATATTGAATTATGTGTATAAGTAGTATTTGATTGAGCTGGGAGAAATATAAAATAAATATATATTTATATGTTTTTATAATATTGTGTATGGATAACTTAAAAATATAAGATAATGAGTAAGAGTAATTTATAAAAAAATAAAACTGATTGAGCCTTAAGGGAGAAATATAAAATAAATAGATCGGCTCTGGTGCCATTTGTCACGCCCCAAGTAGTCGACTGGCCCAAAATAACATCCAAGGTTGGGCCGAAACCACGTGGCCCAAAAGCTTAAGCTTGAAGTTATTTGGTAGCCAACTACTTGGTGCATATATGCCTAAGAGCTCTCTCACTTACTTTCGATGTAGGAATTGGGTCATCACATTTACTGTAGCGTCCCGGCTTATTGACTGTCACTACAGACCAACACGGGACCTTACCAACATGCTTTGTCCTCACTCGCACGTTTTCAGGGAAAACTTCCCAGGAGTTCACACATCCTAAAATTGCTCCAAGTCAAGCACGTTTAACTTTAGAGTTCTTATGGAATGAGCACCGAAAAGGCAGGTGCACCTTGTGTAAGTAACCGAGCATGCAAACTTGACAATCAAAATGCAGCAGAAAGACCCGGTACTCATGGAGGATCCATGTGAAACAGAGTAAACCGAATAAACAAAAATCGTACCTGGTTTGGTTGAGATCTTTCACTCAACTGTAGTGAAGAATCAGTAAGAACCAGACAAGAAATCTGATTCCCCTACGGTATCCACACGAACTGTCGATAACTAGACAGAAATCGTCTCACGATTACCAACCCGAGCACTCCCGAACAACAGTGCTAGCTGCAGATTTCCGGGAGCTAGAACTTGTGTTTGTGGTGTTTTCTTTCTTTCTCAAAGAAAGGAGTGCGTGTGTGTGTTCTTGCAAAGTCTGAAGAACTCTCTCAAGTCTCAAGAACTCAGAATTGCAAGAGGAAGATAATCTGATTACCCACCTCCACTAATGCATAAAGTAATAGAGACAATGGCCAACAAAATAGTCCATTATCCATCATGATTAAGATTCCACCAATATCAAGTCTAATCATGTCTCCACTTTGCATTAATGGAATTACACATCACAAGACTTCTAATCTGGTTCAATAATTCAGACAATTAGTTAACCAAATCAACCCAAACCGACCCTGGTCTTACCACGGTCCAACCATAGTCCAACCACCTAGTCGAACCAAGGTCCAACCATGGTTCAACCACCAGCTCGAATCAACACTTCTAAGTGTGTGACCCTGTAGGCACTTGTAACGTTTGGCAATAATTATAAAATCTCATTTTACAATTATAAATAATGAGCGGTGTCTAGCAAGACATCATTGCTACCCAAACGACATGATCAGTACTGATTCATTATGCCTCGGAATATGTCATCGTCCTTTCGTCCCATTATCAAAATCAAATACGAGACATGGAATACGTCAATCTCGTATAAGTTTAATCTAAGTTTCTTGATCCCCGAGTTAACTGTATAAAACGGATACTAATGATATCACCATATCACATAATCCGAGCATGGCCATGCATTTACAGTTCAACTCTATTAAGAGGCCCATCTGATAATATATACCCATTATAAGGGTTGGACGAATCCCATCTTGATCATACAAAATCCACTACACATTATATCATATACCCAATGATTACACTAAGGTCTACTCAGTTACGAATAGCCAAGAGTAATATCAAAGTATATGACTCACATGTTGGGAACCTTGATGTTCTCAGGTCTAAGGACAATACATATAAGAACCACTAATGACAATCATATAACGTTCCATGTAGTGTTCTTATGTTGGGTCGGTCCAGTCTACAAGTTCTCTAACTTGTACCCGTATGTAGAATTCATATCTTATATAATTCTCAACATACACTAGTCTTAATTTATTATTACAACCTATCCATAACAATAATCGACTAGGGACATTTAAGAATATAAAATATTCTAGGGTTATAAATATGTGCAAGCGTTTATCTCATAAACATATTTATTAGAATAACCTTAATGTATTTACATGACTATGTACAATCATCCATTGACTGGCTTTTGGGCATATTACACTAACAATCTCCCACTTGCACTAAAGCCAATCATCCATGTATCTAATACCAATGGATGCAGTATGACCATCATGCTTCTTCTGTGTGAGCGGCTTAGTCAATGGATCTGCTATATTGTTCTCAGAAGGAACTTTGCACAGGCTGACATCGCCTCTATCAATGATCTCTCTAATAAGATGATAGCGTCGGAGTATATGTTTGGATCTCTGGTGGTATCTAGGTTCTTGAGCCTATGCGATTGTCCCACTGTTGTCACAATAGAGCTCAATCGGACTGTCAATACTAGGAACCACCCCAAGTTCAGTTACAAACTTCTTAATCCAAACAGCCTCTTTCGCCGCATCTGAGGCGGCTATGTACTCAGCCTCAGTTCTAGAGTCGGCAACTGTCTCTTGCTTTGAACTCTTCCAGCATACAGCACCACCTTCAAGACAAAACACATAACCTGACTGCGAACTTAAGTCATCCCTGTCAGTTTGAAAGCTAGCATCTGTGTAACCCTTTACAACAAGATCATCAACACTTCCATATACAAGGAATGCATCCTTAGTCCTTCTCAAGTACTTAAGGATATTCTTAACTACTGACCAGTGACTTTCACCGGGATCAGAATGATATCTGCTTGTGACACTTAATGCATATGTACATCCGGTCGAGTACATAGCATGGCATACATGATAGATCCTATTGCTAATGCATAAGGAATCTTACTTATCCACTCTCTCTCTCCTTAGATGTACTAGGACATTGATTCTTTGAGAGAGATATGCCATGTGACATGGGCAAGAAACCTTTCTTGGAATCTTGCATGCTAAACCTCTTTAGCACCTTGTCAATATATGTACTTTGACTTAGCCCAAGAAGCCTTTTGGATCTATCTCTATAGATCTTTATACCTAGCACGTAGGCAGCTTCTCCTAAGTCCTTCATTGAGAAATTCTTTCCTAACCAATTCTTTACAGACTGTAGTGTTGGAATATCATTCCCAATGAGAAGAATGTCGTCAACATACAATAATAAGAAAATGATAGTGCTCCCACTAACCTTCTTGTAAACACATGGCTCATCTTCTTTTTTAATGAAACCAAACTGTTTGATTACTTTACTAAAACGAAGATTCCAACTCCTAGAAGCTTGCTTTAATCCATAAACGGATCTTTGCAACTTGCATACCTTGTTAGCATTTTCTGGAGTGACAAAACCTTCAGGTTGTGTTATGTACACATCCTCTAAAAGATTTCCATTAAGGAAAGCGGTTTTGACATCCATTTGCCATATCTCATAATCATAGTATGCTGCTATAGCCAATAGAATCCGGATGGATTTAACCATGCCAACTGGTGAGAAAGTTTCATCATAGTCAATACCATGAACTTGCTTGAAACCTTTCGCAACCAATCGCCCTTTAAAGGGAATCACATTACCATCCATGTCAGTCTTTTTCTTAAAGACCCACTTGCACCCAATAGGTTTTACCCCTTCAGGTAGATCAACCAAGGTCCATACCTTATTTTTATACATGGATTCCATCTCTGAATTCATGGCTTCTAGCCACTTCTTAGAATCTGGACCCGTAATAGCCTGCTGATAGGAAGTGTGCTCATCCTCTTCTATGAGCATCACGTCTCCAGTATGAGTCATAAGAAATCCATATCTCTCAGGCTCATGCCGAGTCCTACTAGACTTACGTAGTCCATGTGTTATAGGCACATTATTTACACCCACAACATCTTGTGGTTCCTGTCCTTGTTCCATCTCAACCTCTATACCTCAAACTTCTTTGAGTTCTATCTTTCTCCCACTGATCTTTCTAGAAATAAATTCTCTTTCTAGAAAAATAGCAGTACGAGCAACAAACACTTTGTGCTGTGGGATTATAGAAATAATATCCTTTAGTTTCCTTAGGATATCCAACAAAGAGGCATTTGTCTGATTTAGGGCTAAGTTTATCTGATGCTTCTCGTCTCACGAAAGCCTCACAACCCTAAATCCTCATAAAAGACAAATTGGGACGCTTCCCAGTCCATATCTCATATGGTGTCTTTTTAACCGATTTAGATGGAACACGGTTAAGTGTAAAGGCAGCACTTAATAATGCATGTCCCCAAAATGAAGAAGGAAGGTCAGCTTGACTCATCATAGAACGAACCATGTCTAACAAAGTTCTATTCCTCCTTTCAGATACACCATTCCATTGAGGCGTACATGGTGGAGTAAGTTGTGATACAATACCACATTGCTTTAGATGATCAAGAAAATCTCGGTTTAAGTATTCACCTCATCGATCAGATCGAAGCATTTTAATACTCTTGCCGAGTTGATTCTCTACTTCACTCTTGAATTCTTTGAACTTTTCAAAGGATTCTGACTTGTGTTTCGTAAGATACACATAGCCATATCTACTATAATCATCAGTAAATGTAATGAAGTACTGAAAACCACCTCTAGCCTGTGTTGACATAGGTTTACATACATTAGAATGTATAAGACCTAACAAGTTCGAAGCTCTTTCACCTTTACCAGTAAAAGGAGCCTTCGTCATTTTGCCTAATAAACATGACTCACATGTCTCATATGATTCAAAATCAAATGAGTTTAAAAGTCCATCTTTATGGAGTTTAGAAATACGAGTCTCGTTTATATGGCCCAATCGACAATGCCAGAGATAGGTTTCATTAGAATCGTTTAATCTAACCTTCTTCGTATTAATGTTATAGATTGGTTATTTTGCCTAATAAACATGACTCACATGTCTCATATGATTCAAAATCAAATGAGTTTAAAAGTCCATCTTTATGGAGTTTAGAAATACGAGTCTCGTTTATATGGCCCAATCGACAATGCCAGAGATAGGTTTCATTAGAATCGTTTAATCTAACCTTCTTCGTATTAATGTTATAGATTGGTGTTTCTAGGTTTAGAATATACAAACCATTGCTTAAATATGCACCACCATAATAAATATCATTGAAATAAATAGAACAACAATTGTTCTTTATTACAAATGAAAAACCTTTCTTGTCCAGACAACTTGTCCAGACAAGAAACAGAAATCAAATTCCTACTTATGGTAGGAACATAATAACAATCGTCAAGTTCTAAAACGAAACCACTCGGTAAGGGTAGATGGTAAGTCCCTACGGCTAATGCAGCAACTCTTGCTCCATTTCCAACGCGCAGGTCTATCTCTCCCTTTGCTAATCTTCTACTCTTTCTCAGTTTCTACACATTTACACAAATGTGAGAACCACATCCGGTATCTAATACCCATGATGCAGAGATATAGATATTAGCTTCTATAACAAAAATACCTGAAGTGGAAGTCTTACTTCCCTTTTGTTTCTTCACCTCTTCAAGGTAAACAGGGCAGTTACGTTTCCAATGGCCAAGTTTGTTGCAATGGAAACATTGTCCTTCCTTTGCAATACCACCTTTGGGTTTCAGCACATGGGAACAAGAAGAAGCACATGCACCAAACTTTTTGGCACATTTCTTCTTCTTGTAAAACTTGACTTTACCCTTTCCTTTGCCTTTTTTAACCATCAAAATGTTGTGGGATTTATTTGCCTTCATTTGTTGCTCAACAGTTCCTAACATGTTAAGCAATTCAGACAAAGATTTGTTAAGATGATTCATATTGAAATTCATGACAAATTGGCTGTAATTATCCGGCAACGATTGCAGGACAAGATCAACAGCCAACTCCTTTTGCAAAGGAAAACCTAGACCCTCAAGGCTCTCAATGTATCCAATCATTTTGAGCACGTGAGGTCTCACCGGTGATGACTCAGCCATCTTGCATTGGAACAATGCCTTTGAGGTCTCATACCTCTCATGCCTAGCTTGCTCTTCAAAGAGCATTTTTAGGTGTTCGATCATATCGAAAGCACCCAAGTTCTCATGTTGCTTCTGAAGCTCAGAGTCCATGTTAACAAGCATAAGGCAAGCGACATCCAATGCCTCATCGACATGCTTCTTGTAAGCATCTCATTCCGCCCTAGGAGCATTAGGCGCCGGTTCATTAGGAACAGGCCCTTCAAGGACATACAACTTCATTTCTTATTTGAGGATTATCCTCAAATTGCGATGCCACTTTAGAAAGTTATTCCCATTCAGCTTTTCCTTCTCAAGGACAGATCGCAGTGATTGTGTACTAGTGTTTTGTGCCATGATAACTCTACAACATTGATCAACTCACACAAATAAGAGTCATGTATACATAAAATCACTTAACAAGGAATTCTGTTAAATGATGCTCCTGCTATGAATCAAGATAATGATAAGTAGGCCAAGATCCATATTTCACTACAAAATAAGTCAGCTTTGGCTGATCACTTACATCATAGTTATTTAGGTAGACAACTCTTGTCAATTACTTCTCATGTAACTCTTGGATAGTTGAGTGAACAACACTTGTTCTTGGCTATCTCATAGGCATAGCT
>JAKUCV010000994.1:75751-108303 GCA_028386065.3 Turnera subulata | reverse complement strand
GATGATGGTGGTGTTGTGCTAGGCGCCGTGTCTGGTTTGGTAGCAAGTCACGAGCACTTCCCGTGGCTGTGGGCTAAGGAGTAACATCGTTGGCAGGGCTACCAGACCATTCAGGTAGGCTTAGTACATCATCACGATAGCTTACCCGTGGGCTGATCACGGTGCATTGATGTTTAGCTGTTGGGTGTTATGGCTGCTTGTGTGTGTCATTGCTGTTACTTGTGTGATCACCGGCTTATTGAGTCAGTGGACTCACCCCCCCTCTTTCCATCCCTTTGTTTCAGGGCAAGGAGCTGATTAGCTTGGTGAGGGAAGGCCTGAGAGGCGTGCTTTGTTAGTTGATGGGTACTTGGCCAAAACTACTTGTAAATTGAGAATAATTGGCTGAAACAACTCACCTAGTGCCCCGCTTAATGTACAGACCAGATGTATAATATAGTGTGGTTGTTGTATGGTTAATTCTGTACCTTATCATATGATGCTAAGTGTGGATGTTTTGCTGCGGTTTGGGTTAGGTGCCCGTCGGGCTAACTTCTGCCCAACATTTGACGTAGGCCTTTGGGTGCCCTGTGACATGCTTAGTAATGTACAAGGCACCTGGCCGGTCACGTTAAGACGGGGCGTGACAGCACCAACCACTCTTCTAAACCTAATCGCATCGGCCTTTCCTCCTCTTAAACCTTCTTTCCCCGAAACACCCCGTCCCCTTCCTTCCCTTCTACCATGGAAGTAGAAGTGAAACTCCACCTCCCCGACGCCGCCAATCACCACCTGAGACCATCACCTCACCGCCGTCTGTAGCCGGCCGCCACCACCTCCTTCTCGTCTACTTCTCCTCCTCCCCGAGCTCGCCTGCAGCGCTGCCCGTCGCGAGCAGGCCCGCAGCCGACGCCCGGACCTGCCGGTCCTTCCTTCTCCCTTATCGCTGTCGCCTCGAGCTCCCCTCACGTTGCTGTTCACCGTCCTCGGCCAACTGCCAGCAGCCGTCCACGCCTCGCCACTGCAACGCCGAGCCCAGAACCGTTGAGCCTTGGTGAGTTGCGTGCTTGGCCTGCCGACTGGGCTGAGATGCTTGGCCCAGGTCTTCTTCTGGGCTGCTTGTATACAATGGCCTGTGATTGGGCTCAAGTGTTTGGCTTTGGGCTGAATCAAAAGGTCCACCCTGGTATATCATTAATCTTATAACCAGAAATATATTAACATAAATTAATAAATGGTAATAAAGATGATAAATAAGTATTAGTTATATAAAAACCCAAAAGTATAAAATAATAATAACAATAATAAATAAAAGGAATATATTTCCTGAAAAAAATTACATATAAGTAATATTTCCGAAATGTATATAACTATATGGATATATAATTGTTTGGAAAGTAATTTATTTTTAGGAAATAAAAGTACCTATTTATTAATTTGTATTTATTTTCAGAATAAGCCTTTATGAGTATATGTTCTCCGGTAAAGAATATACGTAGCATACGATTATTTATATATTTTATGTAGAATAAAAATACTAATAATACTTGGTAATCATATTATGATAAATAGTTTAACGGAAAATATTTTGGAAAATATATGAACATATGTTATCTTTTCCAGAAAAATTATGGTAATTATTATTTTGGAAATTATAATTATTCTATGAAAATATTTTCGAGAGTTTTAATTAAAGTATGGTACCGAAATTATATTCAGAAATACGTACGGTTAATTATTTTCGATAAAAGATAATAATAACGGATAAGAATCGGGATGGGTATATTTCGTAGTATTAGCATCATAGTATACCGATTATGTGCATTTATGTGAGTATACTGTTTTGTTGTATAGGTTATGATATCGGACAGTTTCCCGAGTAGCCGGCTTGGGACCGGACATTGTCTTTGGAGTTGAGTAATCGGCCAAGGTGAGGATGTATAAGCCTTGATATGTGCCTGTAATACTTTGTGTGTTTTGTTATTGGATTAAACTGTTGTTATGGTTAATGTTGTTGTTGTTGGTATGTGATATCGGTTCTGTGAATATTGTGTTGTGATTGACGTTGATTTGTTAATTGTGAATGATTGGTGTTAAGATATGTTGACGGTTTAGTCTGTGGGTTAGCCTTTGGTAATAGTAAGTTGAACAACTTGTGAAATTGAATATTGGAAATTGTGATGATATATATTATTGTTGGATATTTGATGATACGGATTTGTTGATGTAGTTTCCGTGTGTGACTTTTGATATTGCTCTGCGTGATTGAACTGCTATGTTGACCATTAATGGTTTCTTAGATACTGTGTTGCGATTGATATTGGGTTGTGAATGATTGATGCTATAAAACTATTGCTGGATTGGTCTGTCATATAATTTGAGTTAATAGGAAGTTGGATAATTGTTTGACTGATTTGGTTATTGTGTTTGATGTCGATAGACTGTGATGTGACTAGTTTGTCGGAATAAACTGTGATATGGATAATTGGGGAAAAAAATGGAAATTTGAAGTTGATTTGAGATTTGGTTTTGGATGATGATGATATAATTGTCACGTGGTAAGTAGTGGTACGAACGGATGGTTTGAGACTGCTTTGTGGTGGCCATGATCTGGGTTACTTGTAATGGGCATGTTGATGCCGGTTTGATTGGGATGTTGATCCAGGATTTTTGATTGGGATGTTGATCCCTGAGATTGTGATTGGGATGTTGATCCCTTAGATTTGATATTGGGATGTTGATCCCGGGTTCTTTTTGATTTGGCACCATAAATAGGTTGATAGCCTGGTACGACCTCAGCTTATTCGTGACGGGACCGGAAAGATAAAAAAATGGAAAATGGATTTTTGATTTAGTCTTAATAGTCCTTGGTACGTTTGGGTCGAGTCTTTGAATTTGGTCTGTCTTGTACGGTATTGCCTTTGGTATGATTGTGACTATTGTCTGTATTTCTTCTTTGAAGTATTATAGTTGCCTGCATATCTCTGTTTATCCTTCGTCGGTGAGCACTTCGGACTCACCCCTCACCTGCGGGCTTTCATCCCGTAGGATGAGTTATTTGTGGTACAGGTTTAATGCATTTCCAGACAGGCTGCGGCGTTATCCCTTGGACAGGGCTCGAATCCATAGTTTGCATCTTTGTCGCATACAGTGTTTATGTGAGCTGTTAAGTCTTCCGCTGTGCATTTTATAGTTATTATTGGGCCATTGGGCCGGTTTTGTTAATTATGATGTTTCCTATTTTGGGTCGTTGGGCCGTGTTTCTGTTGTACACACTGTATGCCCGGGCTTGTTTTGGTTGGGTCGTCATAGTTCCGGCTCGTGTTTACTGTGTATGGTAAATACGGGTCGGGGCGTTTCACCTGGGAACGCCTAGCAATTCCTCTACAGTTCCACACCAATAGACGGGCCTTTGGCTAAGTTGGTGGTAACCTAGTCACTCTGGGCACGCTCTGGGCAGTCATCGAAAGCTGGTAATAGCTGTCTGGGTTCAGGTTTTGACAAGTAGACTCCAGGTTGAATTCCTGAAGTCTTTCAGAAATGAAAAACATGACGGAGTTGGCCGAGCCGTAGAAGGAGGTCCTCAGGGTGCTTCGGTCCCCTAGGAAGAACGTCTCTTCCATAGGAGTGACAAAGAACCTCGACGAGTAGAGTTCGTCGACGAAGACCAGACGAGGCATCCTGCCGAGCTCGTTTGGTAGTTCCTCAGGACGCTCGTTTATCAGGCTGTAGGCCAGCCGATTCCTCCTTCCTAAGGAGGCACCCTCAACAAAAAAGACAGATGATGGAGCAGGCATTCTGTCTCGACGTGTTTTGTGTTTTCTTTCTCTGGAAGTATTTTGCAAATCTTTCTTTTGAAATGGTTTTTGATTATTTGCTTTCCACTACCTTGTCTTTTATAGAAATATTACTACCGTTTTGTTTTTCAAAGTTTAGACCCCACCTATCCCCGGGAAAGTCTAAAAGATTTTTCGGTGATCGGTAAAGCAGATTTATTTTCACAAAGCTCCAAACAGTTTTTATTTTTCAAGACGTTGCTTTTTGAAAATTTTTCCGTTGCCTCATTTATTGCTTCATCACTTTGTATGTTTTTAGGCTACAAACGCAAGCGTTTTTCAGCTCACTTCCAACTCACAATTTTCTTTCGCCTTGGCTATCTTGGCTTTTCTTTTTATGGCTCTTTCTATATTTTCTACCCCTTCTATCACTCCCTTCTGAAGCCAACGTGGCCAGATTGATGGGATGATACCTCGAGTACACTGTATGTGCGACAAGGTTGCTCCTGTTGGGATATTATGGAGGGATACGAATCCCGAAGGACGTCTTCACTCTTGTGGAGTTTATGGACAAGTGGTTACCGATTCTTTCAGTGGATCAACATGTGTTAGTGACGTCATCATCGCCTTGTGAGAAAAAGAAGGACGTTTTCACGTAGAGAACCGACATCTCCGATAGCAATTGCAAGTTGCGATGCTCGGAATCGATGACCTATGTGATCAATCTAGAGTGTTGGTTAAGAAAAATGAGTTTTAATTCAACTTCTTTATGATTGGTTTATTCCTTCCTTGCTGGTTTTTATTTTTGCATGAAATATTTGCTCTTACCACCTTCTGTGTCTTTGGGTTACAAAAAAAAAAGGTTTGGTTTTATTCCTTCTATTGGTTTTAATTCTTTTAAATATATATATATATATATATATATTTCATTATCGCTATTTATGTTTTCAGATTATTAACAAAGAGGTTTTGTCTTAACAAAAAATAACAACTTTATTTATTTTTGATAACAAATTACATGGAGAAGAAGTACTCTATGGAGTTACTTGCTTCTCTAGATCTTTTACAAGCTTTTGTATGTTCTCGATCTGAGAGAAGAGTTCCGTACACGCCAGTTCGATCTACATCACCGCCGAGCTGACCTTCCTCAATGAAATGTTCAGTTGCGTCAGTGTCTGCAGTGGAGTACCGCTGAGGGCAGTTCCTTTTCCCTTCCTATCTTCAGCATCCTTGCGACCGGAAGGCTCCTCCTTGCCGACACGTTTCTTTCGCCGTCTCCTGGAGACCACCATATGTTCCTTGAGACCGATGATGTTCGTTTTGAAGCATTTCTTCGGCTGTTCTTCATCGGAGTCTGTAAAGGGATTAACACCACCAGTATAACTTAACTCCTCTGAGTCAGAGGTAGTTCGAGTTCTTATTGGTGAATCCATGAAGGAGGTATGTTTGCCAAGTAGTAAAGGTCGGTATTTATAAAAGAATGATGTGAGGCGTAAGGGCATAAGAGAGATTTCAAGTTGGGAAAAAGAGAACCCGATGAAAGGTATACAAGAAGATTGCTGTTGTAGGACACAAGGAGGTGACGACGAAATTCCTTTAAGGAGGGTAGACTGTAATGACCCGGGTAAAATTTTTGTAAATTTTACCGAGTCGTTTGACTTTTACGGTGGATAATAAAGTTTTACTGCGGTTAAACAAGAATCATCCGAGAGTTTTACCGGGAATAATCGAACTTCGAAACCGATCCTCGGTAATCCGGACGCTCTAAAGTATTCACCATCGACAACCGAGCCTCGAAAATTAATTCCAAGAATTATCTCGGGTTACCGGGAATTTTATACAGCAATCCGAACCTCGATGTTCAAAATCGGGACTTGGACAACGCTAAAGAGAATTAATCGGATTTTCCGAGCCCAAGTTGTACTTTCGGACCTGAACGGAATTTCGAAAGGACGATTATACCCCTGGGTTAATTTGGAGCCCAAGAGAAACTAGAAGGGCATGTAAGTCATTTGTGGGATCAAATTTTTTTTTCTATTCAACCCTGCAATAATTAGTAGATATTTTATTTTTTTATTCTTTTTATTCTTTTTCTTTTCTTTCTTTTTCCTTTTTCCTTCCACCTTCACTTGTCTCCTTCTCCCGATTTTTTCTTCCAACCGGCCCCTTTCCCCCACATTTTCCCTTCTTTTCTTCTCCTTATCTTCTTCTCCACCCCACCGAACCATCACACCATCACAGCACCATCTCCCTTTCTCCCTCCCTCCCCTTCTTTTTCTTTTTCTTTCTTTCCTTTCCTCCTTCCTTCCCCCACCACCCTTTGCCGCCGCTGCCACCACCAGTCATCGACGCCACCATCTTTGCCTCTTCTCCCTTGCCATCCGTTCCAGCCACCGCACGTAGCACCAGCGACGCCGCTGCTTCTCCTCGCCTCTGGTCCACTAGCGGTTGCCGCCGTTGAAGCCACATGCCGCCCGAGATCGCCCCTGCCATCTCATGCTCGGCATCGCCCCCGCCCCTACTCTCTTCTCTTCCTTTTCCTTGCTGCCGCCCCAATCGACCTTCCCCTGACTCTGTCGCCGCCGCTCTGCCCGCGACCGCCGCCACCAACCGAGCTCGACCCTGCCGTGTCCGATCTCTCTCTCCTCTGCTTGCACGCACACGCCGTCGCCACCTCACCTCCCTCGTCCTCTCCCCTCGCTGGGCCAACCTGATAACTAGACTAACCTTATAAATAAAATTCTTTTTACCTTATAAAGGTTTAATTTACGTATTGAACTCAGCATCAATCTCCAATGGATATATGGCAGTGAATCAGACTTTTTATAAATGGTTAAGTACGACAAACTAATTCTATAAACAGTTGGGATAATAACCTGGAATTAATTCCCATATTTCAGTGTGGGTTTAACATCTTAAAGGGAGCCATAATATTATGTCATACTTACGGGATACATTATCTACATACTATTTTCCCTATGTATGCTATACAAAAGCAATACTTAACAGCTACATTATCACTGGTTATTTTATTATACCGGTTTTATTTTCGGATATATATATTATTTTACTTATCGATCATACTATTAGAATTACTTCCGTACTTAGAACAATGCGTATACCAAATTATTATTTCCCAAGACTACTATTTTACGATATAATACGTATCCTACTAGTTACCGGTGCTTTTGCTACTACAACAATTGTGTTTAACGAATAAGGAAATAAAATGACGATAATGGGTTTAGAAAAATGAGTAAATACTGATTAGCAAACATCATGCATGATCATCTTTGTTTGTGCATTGTAAGTGATTTCTGTTGTTCTAAATATAGGGATATCGAGGCTTAATCAAATATCACTTTCCTGGAGTATCAGGTGAGGATATAAACTTATAAACTTCGGTATGCTGCCCGTGATACCCCGATTATTTGATTGATCGTTATTTATATGTTATCTTGCCATGCCTGTCATGTTATTGCTGGCTACTATTGTGATTGATGACTACTGTGATTGATTATTGAACTTTGTGTTGTTGATGTGAATATTGTGATGTTCAGACGAGATATTTGAGTTAATAGTTACAGTGACCTGATATTGTGACATTGTGATTGAATTTCCAGAGGGGCTGTGAGGCTGAGAGCCTGCTCGGGAAAGTGAGTATGATGAGTTATTGTTAACAGTGGAACAAGAAATAATAATAAACAGTGGTAATAACATCTAGACATCTAGGTTGTCACGTGACAGGTATTGGTACGGCCAGATGGTAGTCGCCTTGTGATTTGATAGGGAGGACTGCGGGACTCCCGGCTGAGGACTGCGAGACTCAGTTGATTTACTATAGGAAGGACTGCGGGACTTCCGCCGAGGACTGCGGGACTCGGTTATTTGTGATGTGATTTGTGATATTTATGGATTAACGGGGAGTACCCTGGGGTTAGCTAACCTGGCTACCAGGCACGGGCAATACTTATTACGTGACAGGGCCCTAATAATAAAATTGGTAAGTCTACTGTCTAGTGTCGGTGAGTTTATGAGACTAGCTTAACCGTGAGAAGTCTGACGTATAGTTAGTTCAGGTAAGTTGATACCGATACTATGTTTGTGCTTGCTGTGCTTCTATTGTTTTCTGTGTTGGCTTGGGTGTATTTGCGGTTGCTTATATACTGTGGTTTATTTATCGGTGAGACAGTGATTGGTCTCACCCCTCACACAGTTCCTGCAGGTTAGGTTTGCATACCAGCGGCTGTGACGTTACCTTAGACAGGACTTGGATCCAATTACTTGCATTAAGTCTTGCATAAGGTGTTAATCTAATGCTTCCGCTGTGGTGATGTTGATATCCCCGTTTCGGGAGACGGGATTGTGTGTTTGGCTATTTAGTAATTTAATTATGTGTTCATGCTTTTATGATATGATGGCCACGTGTGGCACTGTTTCGCAGTAATTACTGTTAGTAGGGTGAATTTAGGTCGGGTGTTTCAGGGAATTTGTAGCGTCCATTTTGTTATATATATGAAGTAATAAAGGAGCCATTAAAACTGATCACAAAACGATCAAATGCCACCATCTTTCTTACGATGGTGGGAAAAAAAATAATTGCTAAATTCCATTGATGGAGTACTGATCATTACTAGTTGCCAACCTATATACATGTTTCATATCATTTTTATTAAATACAAACTGTCAACTATGTGTATATGTTATCTAGCCTCTTTATTATTCAAGAGAATAACATTAGAAAAAAAAGAAAAGAAAAAAATAAAATTGTTTGGAATTACGTTCGACCACCATATGTATGTTTGTCATTTCTTTAAAAAAAATCAGTTTTTTAAACTCCCTAGATGAGAGTTATCCCATAATTCTGCACCTTAATTTTTCTATCATTGCAATTAAGTATGTGGAAAGTAGTCATTGCCCTTGGCAATCAACTCGAATAAAAACACTCGTTAACTGATTGTTTGATGAATAACAACAAACATCATCTATTCCTTAGGGTTTAGATAGAATAACATTATCGTTGAAAGAATCCCAGCATGTGAAAATTTGGTGGATGCAAAAAAATATATATATACAAAACGCAAACTTGGTTTACGTTTGGGGATAATCACAGGTGACAAGACGACGATTTCGTGAGGTTTTGGCGTTACCGTGTGATTAACGAAAATAAACGAATTAAGGAAACAGCCAACACCACCGAAATTGCCTTACACGTGATACAATAACACTATTCAAAGAACACCACACATAAATTCAGTCTTGAGTTGATCTTTTAAATAGAAAGGAAAAAAATTTTGTGTGTACCCCATAATTGTGCACGATAACTGCTAATTATATTAGACCGATACCTGTCGTCCTGTCAGTTGATGGAAGGAAATTTCAGATGTTTTCGTGCATGATTGGTAATTGCAAAGAACCTAGGAACGCGGTAAACTACGACTACTACTTACTACATGCATATGGAGGAAAAACAGTTTTAATATTAGCTAAAATCAATTAAAATCAGATATTCCTGTTTTCATGGGATCTCGAATTCCTTGTACAGTTGTGCCATTACATTTAGATTATTGATTTTAGGCATAAAATTCTTGTGCCATTTGATGGATTTCGATAGTATGATCTATGATGAGCTTCTTCGGTTGACCAACAATATTACGTATCTTGGTCAATGAACTAAAAAATTTGGCACGATATTCTCAAGGGCATTTTTTTTATGGCATAAAGAACCATATAGAAATTTGAGCAAAAAAAAAAAAAGAACCATATAGAAAGCGTGATCTTCTTCATATTTAAACGGCTACCCAATTAAGACAGATATTTATAAAATACCACTAACTCTAAGTAGTTGCCAAGTAATAATTAATTGCAATTCCAAATCTTCAGAATTCTTTCTTTTTTAAAAAAGAAAGTCTTGGCTTTCTTAATTCATTAACCAATACTATTTAGCTGTGGACAGGCAAACATAGAAGTTTTGCAGGGTATACTTCTATCTTCAGCTCTAATAAGAAATTGCTGTCACTCTTGTATAATGGCATTATGATCTTACAATACTCCAACTACCAAAAGATCTTTCATCTAATAACATCGCCTGTCTTACTAACATACGGCATTATAGGTTAATTGATTAAGGAGTTGTGCTGCATTTTCTTTGCATGATTCTGTTTAGCTGTTTAATCTATTTTCTCCACTTTTTATCTTTTTCTTCTTTCTAGGACATAAAGACAAAACACATACTCTGGTACTATTTTCTTGCCCATAAAGCTCCCTTGCCTCTTTTTTTTCTTGGATAAGCAACAGTTTGTGATCCTACTGAATTACGGGCTAAGTTATAAGACATAATATAACAACGTGCACGAATATCAATAGGGTGTGGGGATGGTCTTCCTGCTAGCTAGTACAAGTAGCCCATAAAAGTGTAGTAGTCCTCTGCGATCACGGATGGTACAAAAACTAGTTTATTACAGCTACCCGCCCTTGTCGCCTTTTCTTTCTCACACGGAGCCCCATTTCCTGTTGTTCTCGTTATTTTGTACATCTAGTTATCTACTTCCCCTCTTCTGTTTGCCTTTACATGCAGGGATTACTTTTTTTGTATATTATCAATTTTTCATGACAACAATTTGGAGATTTTAATCTAAAAGCTCCATCGCAATTCTGGTGTCACAAATGATATTTGTAGTGTCAAAATTTTTGCCAACCGCACTTTTTCCTGTTGTTCATAAATAATACTCCAAGTTGGAGCAAGATGACAATAGAGGTGGAAGAAAAAGACAAACATAGCATGATTCAATTTCAAAAATACAGACTCTCTGGTCCATTATATCCTTGCAACAGCACAAGACTGCAAAGGTCTCCCCCTTCTCCAACACGATCTGTGTACTTGAATTAAAATAATCCAAAAAAGCAGTGCCAAAGATTGTACAAAAAAAGGTGATCCAGAAAACAAAATATGCAATTTAAGATTCCCAAAGGTTTTAATTTATTTTACTTTTTTGTAATTTTTGACCACTCCTAAGGTATTATATAAGACCCACTAATGCTTAAGCCTTTTCGCCCCATCCCTTAAACAGAGCAAAATCCCCTGCTCTTGCACCAATATCTCATGGCTTTGTCCATTGCAAGACTCCTCCTTCTCATTCCAATCTTCTTAACTTCAGTCTATGCCGCCAACCCACCTTCTACAACTTCTCTAAACACCCACCTCGCTTCACTAAGAACCTTTTGTAGTAGCAAACCATACCCAGAGGCATGCTTTGACTCATTAAAACTCTCAATCTCAATAGACATTAGCCCAAACATCCTCACTTTTCTTCTCCAGTCCCTCGAATCTGCAATATCCGAGGCTCAAAAGCTCACCAATCTGTTCTCCAGTGCCAGTAGCACAAACATCATTGAAAAACAAAAGGGAACAGTCCAGGACTGCAAAGAGCTCCATGAGATTACACTATCTTCTTTACAAAAGTCAGTTCCAAGAATCAAAACTGGTGACTCTCGCAAAGTAGCAGACGCAAGAGCCTATCTTAGTGCGGCCCTCACGAACAAGAACACATGCTTAGAGGGTCTAGACTCCGCTTCTGGTTCATTGAAGCCTTCCCTGGTGAGTGGCTTGGCTAGTACTTACCAGCATGTGAGCAACTCTCTTTCAATGATCCCCAAGCCAGTTCCTAAGAAGGGTCACAAGAATCGCCGCCTCTTGGGGTTCCCCAAGTGGATGTCAAGAAGGGATCGCCGTATTTTGCAAAGTGAAGATGATGATGACTATGACTCCAGCTACTCGCTTACAGTAGCTGCTGATGGGACTGGAAATTTCACTACCATCACAGATGCTATAAACTTTGCCCCGAGTAACAGTTATGATAACAGAATATTTATCTATGTTAAAGAAGGTGTCTACGAGGAGAACGTGGAGATCCCAAGTTCTAAACCCAATATTGTGTTGCTTGGAGATGGAAGTGATGTCACATTCATTACTGGTAGCAGAAGTGTAGGTGACGGATGGACTACTTTCAGATCTGCAACTCTTGGTAAGTTACTATGTTTTGGCTCTTTTCTTTTCTGGGTCAACTTTAATTCGTGCCATTCTGGTTTTAAAAGTTTTAACTTTAAACCCGTGACATGCCTCGCTATTTTCCATAATGTTCTCATAATTAACCACATATATTCTTTTGTGCAATGTATGTTGATAGCTAAGTCTTACTTACCATCCTCATTCCTGACAATTACATTGCAGCGGTATCTGGTGAGGGCTTTTTAGCTAGGGACATAACCATTGACAATACGGCTGGACCAGAGAAGCACCAAGCAGTTGCTCTACGCATCAATGCAGATTTAGCAGCTATGTATAGGTGCACCATATCTGGTTACCAGGACACACTTTATGCACATTCATTTAGACAATTCTACAGAGAATGTGAAATTTATGGTACCATAGACTATATATTCGGGAATGCTGCAGTGGTGTTCCAGGGATGTAACATTGTGTCCAGGATGCCAATGCAAGGCCAATTCACAGTTGTTACAGCACAGTCTCGCGAAACACCGGACCAGGATACAGGAATCTCAATCCAGAACTGTTCGATTCTAGCCACGGATGATCTGTACACCAATTCTAGCAGGGTTAAAAGCTATCTAGGCAGGCCATGGAAGAACTACTCTAGGACGGTAGTTCTTGAGTCCTACGTTGATAAGTTCATTGACCCAGCTGGGTGGACTCCGTGGTCTGGTGATGACGGTCTAGACAGTTTATATTACGGAGAGTACAATAATTATGGACCTGGTTCTGCAACAGAAAATCGAGTCAACTGGCAGGGTTACCATGTCATGGGTTATGAAGATGCTTCTAATTTTACTGTGGAGTATTTCATTACCGGTGATGAATGGCTGGATTCCACTTCGTTTCCTTATGATGCAGAGATTTGAAGCTTGCTTGTATGCTGCTCATGTGTATATGTTACAAAATTCCGAATTGAAGTAGCCTGAATTTCCTATATAGATTAATTAGAGACTGTCTTCACATGTGTTGCGTCCATTATACAAATTGTCTTGTAGTAATCAATTTTTTTTCTTCAAAGGGATTTTTGTCCAATATGCACATATTGTCAAATAAGAGTTTGTTTTTGAGTGGCCGAAAACTTTGATTAGTGAGGCTGAGTTTGCATAGTTTTAATAAAATTGGAACTTGTAGTGTTGATGTCAGTTATTAAATTTGTAATTTCACTGCTCAGGCATTTTTAATAAAAAAATTTGTCATCTTTATCATAGGTTCTTCCATTCAACTAGTACTGGAAATATCTGGGACAATAGTGATAGATTAATAATAATCTGCTACACTTGGCATCTAAAACTAAAATGTTCATTATACACAGGCTCACTGCTACTATAAGAAGCATGATCTTGTGACAGGAAAAGCAATATTCTGACTGGATGATTTTTCTTTTCTTTTTCCTCAGCAAGTGGGTGATTGGACGCGTCAATTAAAATTTCTTTTTGCATGTAAAGTTGGGTACGCAACAAACATTTTTGTTGTTTTGCCCTGTTATCTTCTGAATCTAACACAGTCTCCATAAAAAAGTTGTCTGTCGGTGAGATGTTTAAGTTTAGATTTTTCTTTGAATTGGTAGAATGTCAAAGTGACTTTGTCGACCAGGATGAAACGCCGGGGCCCGTCTTGGAATTTAAATGTTAGTATTTCTTTTTGCAAGTAAGAAATAATAGCGCAGCTATTCTTACAATAACAAAAATATAACTAATTTAAGATAAAAATATGTGAGATTAATTACAACCAGTGCATGTAGAAAGTGTAACAGAATTCGGTGGATTTAGAGAAGGCTTATAACAGAATTCGGTGGAGCTTTGTGAAGGAAACTCTGTTGCTAGCTGGTGTTCCTGAGCCTGTGACCGGGCTTATCATGCAATGTGTATTTACAGCTAGGCTATGAATCCTTTGGAATGGGGAACAAACGGATGTCTTTCAACCGTCACGGGGCATTCGTCAAGGTGATCCCCTCTCTCCCTATTTTTTTGTCCTTTGTATGGAGAGGTTAAGTCATTTGATATCGACGAGGGTTAGTGATGGTGTGTGGCACCCTATTCAGCTTCATCAAGAGGGCCCTCCTCTTTCTCACTTGTTCTTTGCTGATGATCTATTGCTATTTGGTGAAGCAGCTATTTCTCAAGCTGAGTGTCTAATGGAGTGCCTTGATAACTTCTGTTCTGCGTCAGGGCAACGAGTTAGTAAAGCAAAATCTAAGTTGTTCTTTTCTCCTAATGTTGGGGAGGAGTTGGTGGGACAAATTAGGGATATTTGTGATATTCCTGTTACAACAAATTTGGGAAAGTATCTGGGCGTGCCGTTGCTCCATGACAGGGTCTCTCGGGTTACTTATGAGGAAGTGTTAACGAAGGTCAATAATAGATTGAGTGGCTGGAAGGCTCGTACTTTGTCTTTGGCGGGTCGCATTACACTGGTTCAGTCTGTTCTAGCTGCTCTGCCTGTTTTTACTATGCAAACTGCGAGGATTCCTCGCAGTATTTGTTCGGATTTGGATGCTAAGTGTCGCCAGTTTATCTGGGAAGACACTAGAGAACACCGGAAGATGCATATGGTGGCTTGGGATAAGGTGAGGCAGCCAAAGGATGTTGGGGGTTTAAATATACGCCCAGCTAGTACCATGAATAATTGTCTCATGATGAAGTTAGGTTAGGGCATTATTACTCGACCCAGGCTTTGTGGGTTCGGGTTTTGTGTTCTAAGTATGGTGTACGCTCCCAACCTTTGCCTGCTGTGGTGCATAAGAGGGGTTGTTCCCCACTATGGAGAGGTATTAGTGAGCAGTGGCCTCAGGTGCTGGCGGGACTGGGCTGGACATTAGGAGATGGGAGGACTGTGCATTTCTGGCGGGATGGGCGGATACCAGACTTGGGGGTGCTTTTGGATTTTTGGATCTGACGATTGCACCTGTCCCAGATGCCTTTTTAGATGGGTCTGTGGCTGATTTTGTGAGTTCCCAAGGACAGTGGCGCTGGGATTTGATTAGTCCGTTCCTCTCGGCCACAACTTGTATTACACTGGCAGGTGTTGCCTACCCTCTTGCTGTGGGGATTGATGAAGCTTACTGGATTAGGGAGGCGAGTGGTCTATTTTCTATCTCTTCGGCATATCGACAGCTATGTATAGAGGAGTGGGATCCAGTGGATCCGATATGGAGCAAAGTATGGAAATTAAAAGGCCCGCAAAGGGTGCGTACCTTTCTTTGGATGGTGTTACATGATAAGCTACTTACCAATGTGGAAAGGGTTCGGCGTCATATTGCTGGCTCGTCATTGTGTCCCCGGTGCCAGCAACACCCTGAAACTACTCTCCATGTGCTTCGGGATTGCCCCGTGGTTCAAAATTTGTGGACTAGGTTGTTACCTTCTAGTCTTTGGGGGTTGTTCTTTCGCTTGGGTTTGAGGGATTGGTGTGCTACAAACTTGTATAAGCTTTTTAGGGGATTGCATACACAAGTGTGTTGGGATGTGGTTTTTGGCATTACTACCCACTCACTCTGGCTGGACCGCAATGCTGTGATTTTCGATGGGGTTCGATCCTCTTCTGATGATCTATTCTATAAGGTTAAGGCGCGGCTGGATGAGCTACAAATTGCAGAATTGGCTTTTGATGGTCGGGGTGTTTTTCAAGGCCAACGCTCCTTGTTTCAGGTATCTTGGCGGCCTCCGGTACCAGGCTTTGTCAAGCTCAATACTGACGGGTCCTCCTTCCTGTTTGGTGTGGCTGCGGTAGGAGGGTTGATAAGAGATGTGGATGGACGTTGGATAGTTGGATTTGGGTATAGGCTGGATACTTGTTCTGCCCTTCATGCTGAGCTTACTGCTGTCTGGGCAGGACTAACGGTGGCGTGGCAATGAGGCTATCGTATGGTGGAGTTGGAGGTGGACTCGCTGCAGCTGGTTAACTTGCTGCGAGATGGGGTACAGGTTCCTGCTTTGCCTGCCTCTTTGGTATCACAAGTAATGTCATTATTGTGACAACATTGGAGGGTCTCTATACTCTTTGTATTGAGAGAAGCCAATCAGTCTGCCGATGCTATGGCGCATTTAGCTCTTTCGTTCCCTGTTGGTTTACATGTTATATCAGATTTACCTACTGCTGTAGCACCTTATGTGCACTATGATGCTTTGGGGGTTTCTTCCCCACGAGTTGTTGTACTTTGATGATTTAAATACATTTGGGCGTTAGCCCTCTATTCCTACCAAAAAAAAAAGAAGAAAGTGTAACACTGTCGCGGAGAGGAAAAAGAGTTGGAATAAGATAAAAGTTGTATGCTTTATGCATTAAAATAATTTTACAAAGGTGTTGGCCTCTAGATTTAAGCGGGTGATGGACCCTCTGGTGTGTCCTGAACAGTGCAGTTTTGTTCCTGGTCGACATATTACTTATAATATTGTTATAGCTCAGGAGGTTATTCATACAATGAAGACTCGAACTAGTGGGTCTGGTATGTTGGCTTTGAAAATTGACCTAGAGAAGGCATATGATCGTATTCGGTGGAGCTTTGTACAGGAGACACTTTTGTTGGCTCAGGTGCCGATCCCTATTGTTTCGGTGATTATAGAGTGTATTTCTACTGCTCGGATGAGAGTTCTTGTGGAAGCCCGTACCCCAATTTAATAAAATAAAATATTTAAATGAAAAAGAGTTACCAAAATACTCTTGAAACCCGGGATACGAATACCAATGCCTCAGCTTACAAACATTTTCCATAAAAATTTATTAACAACGAGATGTCATAAAAAAAATTAATGAGATCAACCGGCTTATCAAGTCGTAAGCCACCACGGCATCACGCCGAAATAATATCACAAAATTAAGCTCCGGCAAACCGTCGAAATAGAGGTAAAACATTTATGACATCTCGAATTATTTCTCATGCAGCGGAAGATGAAAGTAATAAATAAAATCAAAGTAGAAAATAACATGCATATGGCCCTATGGATCCAACCAAGAGATGATGCACATCTACCTGCTGCAGTATCCGCGTCTGAACTCCGAGTCGATAGTATAAGTGTGACAGCACGCTAACTAAAGTCTGAAAAACAACGGTGGCGATTATGTGAGTCGCCTACTCAGTGAACATTAAAAGTCTAAGTATACATGAAAGTGAAGTCATGCTCGTAGGGTGAGTAGTTCACGAGCACAAGTACAACATACAAGCAAATTAGAATCACACACCAACACATAAACATCTTATTGTATTATTGTTCTTATTATTTAGATTCAATGCGATATTTTAATTGTTATAATTATTATTATCATTATGGGCCCTCTACTGTGAGTCAAGTCTCGGTAGCGCATCTGATCAGATCAGGGTGTGAAACCCAAATGTCGAACCTCAGAAGGGGTAGATTCTGAGGCCAAAAACCACTGATAAATCTCGAGTGGCCGCTAGCTACCTGAGGGTGCACTCAGACTTTCAGGGATGTGTGAATTGTATGTGTCCCTGTTTCATCCGGGCCTGCGGCCCATAACCACACACTATCACCAAAGCAGTTTTTCATAACAGTTTTTCATATAGAAATTAGGCATGTGAGAACAATCAGGTATACAATTCCAATCATCGCATGTAGCAAACAAGGCAAGTAAACAAACAAACCACACCAACATGCATTCAAAAAACATGTATATAAAGACTTGTAATGTCACCTCAAAATGCAGATTATGACTTCTTCCTGATCTGAGTCTACAGCTCCCGAGGTATCTCCTGTGCCTGAATACCGGTACATAATATAATCACTAAACCAATTTTAGAAGTAAAAACGTGTATGTAAGCTAATGGTATGTTCTAATCGAGTAACTCCCGACCCTAACTATCCGATTATAAGACTTCCGGGTCTAAGTCCGAAAGGATATTTTCCTTCCATAACTCCAACGATTAGGGATCTAAGGTTCATCGGTTTAAGTCCATTAACAATTCTCGGGCCTAAAGCCCACTAAATCCCAAATCACAAATTCCGGGCCGCGGGCCCACTTCCTTAAGTCCATATTTACCGATTATGAAATTGGGCTTCGAGCCCGTTCTTAATGTCCGTGAATTTAATTATCTGTGAATAGGTCCTAAGTCCATAACTTTAAGTCCATTTGAACAACCTAGGCTTCAAATTGAGATTATTAGGCCTGGGCTCGGTTTTCCTAAAAACCGTCCTAAAGCCATCCCGAGCCCAAGGTTATTCGGCCAAAATTCTCTACGTGTCGGTAAGTTCTCCCGGCCACACACTCTAACTCTCCGCTCTCGGTAAACCGCAATTCACTAAATATATAAATATAAATGTATTTCGGTAAATAAACTCCAAAATGTAAATACATCGCATAACCGAGACAAAACTAGAATAATACCGTTTAAAAGTCGTAAAAGGGAAAGTACAGTTCGTCGGACAGAACCCGAGCCTTCGCCGGAAAATTCCCGAGCCCTCGCCGGAACAGTGCGCGCTCGCCGGATTCCGGTCAGCTCGCCAGAAAACACCAAAAGCCACCCGAACCACTACACAAACACTGCCACAGTCTGGAAGGAAACTTTTTCAGCCGACAATCAACACAAACAGTATTGAAAGACGACAGAGAGGTTACTTCCTTACCCGGAGGACAACGCACACTGCCCGGAATCCGTCCACCACCAAGAACCGAGCCGTGAAGCACCTCTGCCCGAAGAAGCAACTCCCACTACGCACAAGCTCGGAATCCACCCCGACGAACACCAACCCGACCACTGCAACCACAAAACAACCGCCCGCACAAAACACCACCACCGTTCGACCATAACACAAACCCGACAACACCAATACAGCACCTAAGCACCACCACAACCAAAACCCCCCCACGAACTCGCCATCAAACACAACAAACAACACCCAACAATTTGATTAACACCAAACCCGATCGATGCAAATCAGCCAACATACAACCGAAACTTAAACGAAAGAGAAAGAGGAGAATGAAGACTGAAGCTCACCAGTGAAGGCAGCGACAACCCGCCCTTTGTCCTCGCGATTTCGGCCCAAGCTCGTGCCTCAAAACCACCCTCTCCACACGGTGCAGTGGCGGCGGCACAAAGATGGTTGACGGTGGCGTCAGGAGGGAGATGAAGCTAAGGGTGGCGGCGGCGGGTTTTGTGAAAGGAAAGACAGACGAGATGGGTTGCAGGAACGGATTGGAGGGGAGAAGAAAAGGAAAAGACGACGAAGAAGAAGGAGAAATCGGAAGGAATAGGAAGAGGTGGTGAGTATCATGCCGTTGATGGCATGAATGAAGGTAGAATGTGGGAGACAAAGCCGTTGGGGGTGACGGCTGGGTGGAGAAGAAAACGGTAGGAAAGAAAAAAGAAAATCTAAGGAGAAAGAAGAAGAGGAAGGCTGGGGGTTAAGGCTTGACCCGCCAGCCGACGACACGCCGTTGGCTTGGCGCGGTCAACCCGCCTCAGTTGACTTTTTTTTTCTCAAAACCCCCAAAACGACGTAGTTTAAACTAAAACTACGATAAACGTCGTGTTTCGTCCCGAAACGCGTTTTAGGTCCGACAAAGCTCTAAAGCGACACATTACCGCCTATATTTAATAAATCCAATGGAAAATAATTTAATTTTATTTCCATTACCGAAATCCGAATTTTTTTTATAAATAAAAAATGAGAAAAACCGGGGCGTTACAGTTCTCTGGAATGGCAGCCCTACCGATGTTTTCTGTCCTTCTCGGGGTATAAGGCAGGGTGACCCTTTGTCCCCTTACTTGTTTGTTTTGTGTATGGAACGGTTAGGACATATTATTTCTAACAGTGTACGGGAGGGGCGTTGGCGGCCGATTATGTTGGGAAGGGATGGTCCTCTGTTGTCTCATCTTTTCTTTGTCGATGACTTACTATTGTTTGGTGAAGCTTCTGTCCAACAAGCTGAATGTATGATGGAGTGTCTGGACCTGTTTTGTGCTACCTCTGGTGAGAAGGTGAGTCGGCCGAAATCTAAATTATTTTGCTCTAAGAATGTGGATGCCGAGTTGGGTGCTCAACTTAGTAGTGTGTGTGAGATTCCTTTGACGACGAATTTGGGGAAGTATCTGGGGGTTCCACTATTGCATGATCGGGTCACCCGGTTTACTTATCAGGATATTCTAACTAAGGCCTCTCGCCGACTTAGTGGGTGGAAAGCTAGGTCTTTATCCTTAGCTGGCCGTATTACTTTGGTCTAGTCGGTGCTCACTTCCTTGCCTGCTTTTACTATGCAAACGGCTAGATTACCGAAAGGGATATGCCAAGCTCTGGATGCTCATTGTCGGCAGTTTATTTGGGGTAGTTCGGCGGAGAATCGGAAAGTTCATTTGGTTGATTGGGAGACAATTTCTCAGCCCAAAGAGATGGGTGGGTTGGGTATCCAGCCTACTAGTGTAATGAATGACTGTTTTATGATGAAGCTCGCGTGGGGTGTTCTTATATCCAGAATTCATTGTGGGTCCATGTTCTGAGCTCCAAGTATAATGTTACAATCCAGCCTAATCCCAGTACTCTTGTTCGGCCGAGGAGCTCCCCGTTATGGCGGGGTATTTGTGAGCAATGGCAGAATCTGTTACGAGGTGTCGTTTGGACTTTGGGCAATGGTAGGACGATTCGCTTTTGGGAGGATTTGTGGTGCTCTAATTCTGTACCGTTATCATCTTTGGTGCTTCAGCCGCTCCTTGTTGAGTTTGTGGGACGGGCAGTTGTGGAATTTGTTGATCATCTGGGACAGTGGCGATGGGATATGTTGTTGCCGTATCTCCCTGAGGATGCTTGTTTGCAGTTGGCTACTTTTGCTCCTCCTCGTGGGGACGCGCCGCAGGATACAGCGGGTTGGGGAGGCACCGCAGGTGGCAGGTTTACGGTCGCATCTGCTTATTCTTTATTAAGTTCGGCAGATTGGGATGGGGAAGAGATTGTTTGGAAGAAAATATGGAAGCTTAAGGTTCCTCAACGAGTGCGGTCTCATTTGTGGTTAGTGGTACATGAGAAGCTGTTAACTAATGTTGAGAGAAATCATCGACGCTTGACTCCTTCCTCCTTGTGTCCTCATTGTCAGGCTCATCCTGAGACTTTGTTGCATACCTTTCGTGACTGCCCGGTGATCCAGAACTTGTGGACGCGGCTTCTTAATCCGAGTTCGTGGGGCTTATTTTTCTCTTTGGACTTTGATCGATGGTGCAGGAGTAATATTGCTAAGTGTTTTATGACTAGTTGTGCTACCACGTCCTGGGAGATTCTCTTTGTGGTGGCTATTCATTTGATTTGGCATGATCAGAACCTTGGGGTTTTTTAGGGTGTTTATGCTTCCTCTGTTAGCTTGTTTTATAAGGTTATGGCCCGGTTAGAAGAGCTTCAGGTGACTTCTGTTGCTTTTGATGCAGGGGGAGTCTTCAATGGCTTGTGCTCCTCTTTGAACGTTGCCTGGGTACCCCCGGCACAGGGGTGGGTGAAGGTGAATGCGGATGGTGCCTGTTTGCAGTCGAAAGATGTTAGTGCAGGGGGTGTGATCCGGGGTCCTGCTAGCGAGTGGCTGTCGGGTTACGGTTCTTTTATTGGTGCTGGATCAGCGTTGTATGCTGAAGGTTAGGCTATCCAAGCTGGGTTGGAATTGGCATGGAACTGTGGTTATAGGAAGGTGGTGGTGGAATCGGATTCTTTTACACTCATCTCTTTCCTTCGAGATGGAATGCCGGTGCCGGATTTACCTCAGGCATTGATCCAACATCTTTGTTCTCTTCTTAGGCGTCGCTGGGAGGTTTCACTGAAGTTTGTTTTACGAGAAACTAATAAGGTTGCCGATTCTATTGCTCGTTCTGCTTTGTCATGGCCCCCTGGCCTGGTTATTTTGTCGGAACCACCTGATACTCTTTTGCATTTATTATTTCATGATGTACAGGGGTTTTCTTCCCCATGTTTTGCTACTGGTTTCCTAATTTCCTAGTTTAATCTACGGGCTATGCCCTCCTCTTTCATCAAAAAAAAAATAATTTTTCAATTTCTTTCTTAGTAATTCTCATGAAACCTGTGGAATAATTTGAACATCGTGATATAGTTAATTACGAAAACTATGTAACCAATAAAACACCACATAATGCTACATTGCCCCCGGAATAAATATTGTAAAAGAGTGCCTGCCATCAACATCATCTTTCTCTTTCCTTTATTGCTTTCGTATACAGTAATAACGGGGACTTGACTTTTGTAGGTCCTGTGTTCACTGATTAGAGTTTAGGGATCTCCATATCTTCTGACACTGAAATCCAAGTCCTTCGTCCACGCATATCTCTTTCACTTACAAATTGGGCAAAGACCGAGTCTGCGGTGTGCATGATATTGATAACGTATAACCGTGGACGGTAAGTTGGTAACCTGTACATGATGAATACATCTAAATTTTTGTCCTATTCTACTTATTGAATCAGTATTATGAAATTCTAGTAATAAAGAAAATATAATCAAGAAAAATAAAACCATAAAAATGATCATCATTGTGTTATAAATTCAAGTATAATAATATTTTTATGCTCTAAATGATAATATATATCATTAAACATTCATCAAGTTTAGAAATTATAACCAAATATATATAAACTGCCATTGTGTAAACAAATGTATGGATGTTAGCTCACATGTTTTAAGCTACAAATGTGTTATTATTTTATTTGGACAAAAAAAGGTGTTATTATTTTATGTGATACTTAATGGTTGTACATTTTAGTGTTTTTTGCTTTCCGTAAAAAAAAATTATCGATTTTTTAGATTGTGATTTTTTTCATTGTTGTTCAGTTTCTTGTAAAAATATCTCATGTAACTCAAACTCTGGGCTGCTTACTGCCCAAATAAAACAAGTTCAAGGCCCAAAGATTGCTCCTTTTTTTTTTACTCTTTTTCTCTCTCTTTTTTTTTTTGAAGGATTCACTAATCACTATTTGAAATTCTGTCCGAGTAGATAGAAGACCAAAAACAAAAGAAAAAAGAAAGAAATCTAAAACACATAAAAAAAGTAATCGAAGTCGTGACAGAAAAAAACTACACCAAAGTGAAGCTCTAGCTTTTGGAAGTTAAGAAGCAAAGTACAGACAATAACAGTTTTATCCAACAATTTGAAGATGCAATTTCTCGCCGGAATACGTTTTAAACTCTTTGCCTTCCGACTACTTTATGAATTACATGGAAGAGGACAAAGGTTGCTTGGTCTCGGGAGAAAAAGAAAAACTACAAAGCGACCAAATATGTAGTGGAGATTTTCTAATAATACAAGCTGGTTCTAACCCCAAAACCTGTATCAACCGTGCATAACGGATGCTTTGATTTATTACCACACCCCATACACAAAGATGTAAACAGCACGGACTGTTTCATTGAAAGAAGGCTAAATTGGATGGGGAGGACTAAAATGCGTGAATACACCATTTTGACAAATATTGACCAAGCGATGCGATTTCGCCTAACTATAACTTGCGAAATTTGAAGGCTCAGGATTCGCGGGAAATGCGGTTAGAAGGGACAGACCTGTGTCCCCCAATTTGGAAAGCCTTATAACTAACTTTTAAATAGAACACCTTGAAAAGCTCCCGTCCAGATCTCTCTCCTTTGTCATTTCCCCTGTTAAAGAATAAAGCTGGAATTCCAGAGTCAAAAGGTAGAAGCCTTGCTTCTCCGGTTCGTTATGTATGTGTAGAGCAAGGAAGAGAGACGGAATCAAACTAAGACTCCGTCTCTCTGGAGACGGAGTTGTCTTAGTAGTCCTTTCCTCGTTATCAGGAGATCTCCCTAATTTCGCTTTTACCGGAAAGTTCTAAAACGAGTGGATAGGCTTGCCTCTTCCTATCTTTCCGTTGTCTTTAACAAGAAGAGGCTAATCATCGCTTCCGTTGCAGGCTTCTTTCTCATCCTCTTGATTGCTTGCTCGGTTGCCGTCATGGTCGCCAGTAATAACACCCAAACGAGTAGCGGCAGCAACAGCCATCAGAAAAATACCGGATCCTCACCCGAAAAAGAACCCAAAAAAGAAAAAGAGGAGAAAGAAGATGTGCCTAAGATTGTACAGAAGATATGTAACACCACCAAAAATCAGAAATTATGCACCGACACCCTGAGCAAGGAGAAGGGTAAGTCTCCGAAAGAACTTGTCAAGGCAGCGATCACAGCAGTTGACGACGAGATTCAACAGGTGTTAGCCAAGGCCGGCTCCTTCAAGCTCAAGAACCCAAAGGAGGAAGCTGCATTTGAAGATTGCAGGGAGCTCATGGCGGATGCCAGGGAAGAGCTGGATTATTCCGCGATCACAGTCACCAACGACGGAAAGATGAACCAGACAGCCCCGGAGTTGAACAATTGGCTAAGCGCGGTCATGTCTTATCAGCAGACTTGCATTGATGGGTTCCCTGATGGGCAAACCAAGACTGACATGGAGAAGGCATTTAACAAATCTAAACAACTCACCAGCAATTCCCTGGCCATGGTTGATGGGTTGGCTTCTTTTATTGCGTCGATTGAAAACGCAGGAGCTGCCGCTTCCCGTCACCTTCTGGCAGAGAAACCCTCAGTACACGCGGATGGGCTTCCTAGCTGGATGAACCCTGAGGCTAGAAGGATTTTGAAGGCGGCAGAGAAGAAAGAAAAGCCCAAGCCAAATGTCACGGTCGCTAAAGATGGAAGCGGAGACTTCAAAACTATTACTGAAGCATTGGCAGCCCTTCCACGAAAGTATGAAGGACGGTATGGAATTTCTACCTTTTAACCAATAACCAATCTTTCAACAAGTTTGTTTCTTATTGATTTTATTATATTTTTTCTCATAATTAACATCTTCCACTTATCTCAATGCAGCTATGTCATCTTTGTTAAAGAAGGAATTTATGACGAGACAGTTACGGTGGACAAGAAGATGGTGAATATTACCATGTACGGTGATGGATCCAAGAAAACCATTGTCACTGGTAACAAAAATTTTGTAGACGGAGTTCAGACTTTCCGTACTGCAACATTCGGTATGTTAATCGCTTGAAACTGGCTAGAGTTTCATTTTAAGACTTTTATGTTAGCTTAAATCACTAATTCCTCTAACTGTGTTCTTAGCATAGAAATCCAATTCCCAATTGCTTTCAGTTTTGCAATCCGTGAAATGTTTTTTTCTCATGTGATAAATGTTTTTGCAGTGGTCTTGGGAGAAGGATTTGTGGGCCAAGCAATGGGATTCAGGAACACAGCAGGTCCAGAGAAGCACCAGGCGGTAGCTCTCAGGGTCCAAGCAGATCGTTCAATATTCCTGAACTGCCGCTTCGAAGGGTACCAAGACACACTCTATGTGCAGACTCACCGCCAATTCTACAGAAGCTGCGTTATTGTCGGCACCGTGGATTTCATCTTCGGTGACGCGGCTGTCATCATCCAGAACTCACAAATTATTGTCAGGAAACCACTAGACAACCAACAAAACATTGTCACAGCTCAGGGTAGGGTCGACGAGCATGAGCACACAGCAATTGTGCTTCAGAATTGTCGCATTGAACCAGACACGGATCTTGTTCCGGTCAAAGAAAAGATCAAGAGTTACCTCGGAAGACCCTGGAAGGATTACTCAAGAACAATTGTTATGGAATCAACAATTGAAGATATAATCCACCCTGACGGGTGGCTGCCATGGGAAGGAGAGAAAGGGCTCAAGACTCTGTATTATGCAGAGTTCAACAACAAAGGAGCTGGGTCCAAGACCACATCCAGGGTCAAGTGGCCAGGATATCATGTCATCACAAAAAGCGAGGCCGAGAAATTTACTGTAGGGAGTTTCTATGAAGGAGAATGGATTACAGCTACTGGCTCACCTGTTCATTTTGGTTTATATTAATGGAAAGTTTGATTTGCCATATCAATTAGACCCCCTAAATCGTCCTCCCAGAAGATTGGCAAACTGAAGCTTTGACACGGAGAGGATGGTTTTCTCCCTTTCCCATGCCAGTTTAAGATTTCAATTTATTTTGTTCTTTTTTTTCTTTTTAAATATCTCAAACCCAAGGAGTAAAAATCGTTTACCATAACATTTATAAAATTCTATGTTTAGCATACAAAGTACTGTAGAATTGTATCAGACAAACAGTTCGCTTCTTGCTCTCACAGGCATCTACCGAAGGATATTGACCAATTATTAGCTAATGTCCTCAATGCCCTTTTCTTGTAGCTTTTTTGGTTCCACTCTTCATAAACTTAGAGTTGACATATTCTCTCTTTCTGATTGATCCCGATTGCTCTTTGCCTTTTGAGAGTTGAAGTTACAAATGTATACTCACTCCTTTCTTTATATCTTACTTATACAATTGGCTATTGGTTTTAGTACACAGAAAAACTATTACCATTCCGCAATCCACAAAATCAGGGCCAGCCTTGAAAACCTAACGGTTAAGACCACATCTACAGTGGAGTTACACCTCTAACACAGTGTAGAAAAAATAACTATTAAGTTTGAAGGATGTCAGAGTCTCAATTTTAATTAAAGAAATAGGAACACTAGATTTTAGATGACGGATCTTGGTTCTAGGGCAGTACATTCCATATCTTTCTCGGTCTTTTGGCTTAGCTGAAGTGTAGTTAGCCCTAATTCTGAACCCTGGCAATTCTTGCGGATGCAAAGTATAATTTGTCAACAGAACTGACTTCTGGAGCTATCCCCTCTTTTAACGATGGTCTTGAATTACCCAGGACCAAAGATGGTTTTGCATATTTAAGAATTCTGTGTTCTCCTATTCAACCAGTATACGACATTTCAGCATTTGCTGAATAGGGTGGCTTCGTGTTGATCCAAAGAAATGGGGAAGAAGGGGATAATTAATTAATTCTTCAATCCAACTTGGCACTTTAAGAATTCCGGATGCGGGATGTATAAGTTATGCAGGAAGGAAATAGGAGTCCCACATCGTCTGCGTGCAGTTATAGTGTTGAGAGCACATACTATAAAATACAAGAGAATGTACGAAACAACTCATACCTTTCTCGGCCTTTTGGCTAAGATCAAGTGTAGTATCTGTTCTTATCAGTTTAATATCTGATACGTGGGCCAATGGCCCACTCGATATTAAATTAGTTTTTGTAAGGGGAGGGCCCATCACAGTGGCTTGCTACTGGGGCTCTCGAGCGTCGCCCATGCGTTGCACTATTGCACGGGCCTGGCGCACCCTCAAATCCCAGTCCAATTTCTTAACTTCTTAAGTTAATAACTGAATGTCACTTTGCTTCCTGAACTGAATTCGAACAAAACACAATTTAAGGCCGATTTTAGTTATTTACGGTTGATTTAGGCCGACTAGAGATTAGGAAAATTAGAGATGCTCATATATCTGGCGTGGAATCAAATCTTAAATTCTTATCTTTGCGATTAACGGCAAGGGAAAAGAAAAAAAGAAAAGGAAACTCTCTTCAAGCCGGCTGGCTCAACTGTACCCATATCCTACACTACGTTTATGTAATGATGATTTGACCCAATCACTTTCAAATTGATGGTTTAGAGAAACAGAACTGGGTCTAACAGAGAATATTATTGTATTCCTTATAATAATGGCACAATCTACACCGTAATTACAATGCAATTACATAACAGAAATTGTGCAGAAAGTACAGAACGAAAGGAAAAGTAGACAAATGTCAACTCCATTTCCAGAACAAAACGAACAAGCAGCGACGGCCATTAAGTAATTTTTAATCGCCTTTGGCAAATTATTAATGTGTTCATGTCCTAATTAATAACTCGGAAATTATTCATACCAAAAGCAAGACAGGAAAATTAAGGACGGCAATGTTTGTTTAGATGACACTTACCTGTAAACATATACAGGCATGACTTAGTTGTAAACCAGAACAGGTATAACTAAGAATATTTTAAATTGTGACTATAAAAAGCTTAAGAGAAATAAAGCCATTACACACTGAAAATTTTTTAAAAGAGGGGAGCAGAGAGCAAAATTGATGGATTCTAGGAACTCCTTCAAGAGCTATAGCAAGGTAGACGAAGAAGCAGAGGCAGCATTTCGCAAGAAAACCCGCAAACGCCTAATCATCATTGTCACATGTAGCATCGTTTTAGTGACTATTATCATTGGTGCAGTAGCGGGGACCCTAGTGGGCAGCAACAAGACCAAAGGCGATAGTATTTCTTCAAAAATTTCATCAGCGGAGTCCATCAAAGCTGCTTGTAATGTGACATTATACCCCGATTCATGCTACTCAAGTATGTCTTCTGCTCTCAAAGCCTCCTCTAACAACACTAATACTAACCTAAATGACCCAAAAGAGTTGCTTTCGCTGTCTCTTCAAGTTGCTTTGAATGAGCTTCAAAGAATCTCCTTGTTGCCCCAACAAATCATGAACTCCCAAACTTATAAAAATGAGACTAATGATACCCTAGTTGGATCCTCACTGCTTGATTGTGAGGCCCTATTTCTGGACGCCGTGGATCGAGTCAACGAATCCATATCGACCATACAATTAGGGAAGCGGTCATTGACCTCTGGGATCAATGATATCAGGACTTGGCTAAGCACAGCTATGACAGATCAGGACACTTGCATTGGTGGACTTGAAGAGACACGGAGGCAGCTGATCCTGGTCGATGAGTTAAGATACACTATGACCAACTCCACGGAGTTCACAAGTAACAGCTTGGCAATTGCATCCAATCTGCAAACAATCCTCGAAGGTCTCCATATTCCGATTCATCGTAAGGTTTTGGGCGTTGATCATGATCATGAGCTTGTTGGGGAATTTCCGGAGTGGGTAAATGGCGGGGACAGAAGAATGCTACAAGGTGGGGATTTAAAGCCTAATCTTATCGTGGCAAAGGATGGTAGCGGGGATTTCAAAACTATAAGTGACGCGGTGAGTATGATTCCCAAGCAAAGCGAATCGCGATTTGTTGTGTATGTTAAGGAAGGGGTATACTTAGAGAATGTGAATTTGGACCAAGATTATTGGAATGTCATGATTTATGGTGATGGAATGAACAAGACAATAGTATCTGCCAGCTTAAATTATGTCGACAATGTGCCCACCTACTCTTCAGGCACCTTTAGTAAGTATTTCTCTTCTCCTGATCAACTCCTTTGTTTTGAAATATTGGGATTAGCATGCAAATTTGGTTACAACCATATTTTTCTTTTTTTTGGTAGAGCATATAAGCTATGAATCTTCACTGATAGATGCTAACCAATCGTAAGTTTTGTTTTTTTTTTTTTTGTGGTGATGTAGTTGCCGAAGGAAGGGGATTCATTGCAAAAGACATGGGCTTCAAGAACACAGCAGGCCCACAAAAAGAGCAAGCAGTAGCTTTCCGTTCCTCGTCCGACCAATCTGTGTTTTACCGGTGCTCTTTTGATGCATACCAGGACACTCTCTATACACATTCAAATCGTCAATTCTATCGCGACTGCCAAATTACAGGCACCATTGACTTCATCTTTGGGAATGCAGCGGTTGTTTTCCAAAACTGCACCATACGGCCGAGGCAGCCCATGAAAAAGCAATTCAACACTATTACGGCTCAGGGCAAAACTGACCCAAACCAGAACACGGGCATCTCAATCCAAAGGTGTCAATTCACTCCATTAGATAACCTTACAGCTCCTACCTATCTGGGTAGACCCTGGAAGGACTATGCAACCACTGTGATCATGCAATCACATATTGCAAGTTTCTTGGATCCCGAGGGATGGAGTCCATGGGACTCCAACACTGACCCGCCGAGCACCATATTCTATGGTGAGTACCAAAATGTTGGGCGTGGTTCTAGAATAGACAAGAGAGTGGGATGGCCTGGTGTTAGGCCCAATATGACATACGCGGAGGCGGCCGAATTTGCAGTGGAGCCATTCATCCAGGGAAGTGGTTGGTTGCCTCAAGCAAGTGTAATGTATGAACTAGAATTCTAAGTCACGACGAGTTTCGAAAAATTTGATGGGTGTTCTTTCGTTTCAAGATGTGCCTTTCTTCCCTATCAATTAATACTACAATTTTTTCATAGCTTATAAATGTCTTGGTGCACAAGATATTAAAACCCAAATATGCAATGTGAACCTTAGGGATAATTTAAGCGCCGAATCATCTCTCAAAAAAAAGAGCGTTGATTCCAGCTTGCAGGTTATATGTCACCATTAATTTGTTGGAGGCAAGTCGGATGTGGCATGTAATTGTGTTATGCAAGAACTAGTAGTCCCACATCGGCCCCGTGAAGTTACAGTGTCTGAGACCACATGGTATAATATACAAGGGAAAGCACTTAACAAAGCATACCTTTCTCGGCCTTTCGGCTAAGATCAAGTGTAGTATCTGTTCTTATCAGTTTAATATCTGATACGTGGGCCAATGGCCCACTCGATATTAAATTAGTTTTTGTAAGGGGAGGGCCCATCACAGTGGCTTGCTACTGGGGCTCTCGAGCGTCGCCCGTGTGCTGCACTACTGCGTGGGCCTGGCACACCCTCCAATTCCAGTCCAATTTTTCAGCCTATAAGTTGATAGTTGGGTGCCACTTAATTATCTTGAACCAATTTTGGCGCATAAATTATCAGATTACAATGTCGTAGCACCGGCCAGGGATTAATCAAGTGTCAACCCATTCCCTGTGCCCAAGTTTTTGAAAGTGGGGGTTCCAAGCGAGATTAATGAAAGGTTGAGATAACTTTTTCTAGACAGTGTCTTATCAAAATCAATAAATTTTAGAAATTTCGAGATATCCTTTTCATAAGGTTCATCACTTATACCATTGTAATCAAGACAGTGTCTTTTCATTAGGGTTCCGAGGATGGATACTATGGGTGGGAGTGTTTTGGGTTTTCAATTCTCAGAGAAGTGTTTTGAAAAACAGAAAACTATTTTGGGAGTGTTTAGAGTGTTGAAAATCCGTAGTTTTGAGAATTGAAAATACAAAACTTGTTTGGTAGAAATAAATTTAAAAATGGTTCATGAACTTTAAAAATAATAAAAAAATCTAAATTGATGGAAGAACTTATTTATTTAAATATTTAGAGAATAAATGATATTTTTAAAACAAAAATGGCACTGACATTTCAAAATAAGTAATTCATTTTTTAATTATGACAATAATTTGGTAATCGATTTATTCAATGCATATACTGTTAGTCTATGTTAAATATTTGTAATGTTTATACATAATATATATGTTACTAAATATTATAGAAATTTTGTATATGTAAATCACATAATATTCTTACAAACACACATTACTAGTGAACTATAAGCCCACATCCTCATAAAAAAAAAAGTGAACTATAAGCGCCATCAATGAGATATTATTATGGAACATTGATATTAAATTTAAAAAATGATATATAAAATTAGTATTGGTAGTTGTCACCGCAATTCACGCTATCTTGAGGGAAAAAAAAAATTTGTAACAGCCCGGGTAAAAATTTTGGATTTTTACCGGACTGTAAAAGTCTATTTACCGTGATTTACTGTTGAATTAATCTTGGGTAATTAATTCAAGGTAAATTCCCTCAGCAAAAAGCTTAGGCTCACAAAAGGGCGCGAGCACTAAAAGGGCACTTAAAAAGCCTTGATTCAACCATAAAAAGCCCAAAGCCTTAAAGAGCTTTTTAGTGTGGCCTTTTATTGATTCCTCCATAGCCAATAAAAGACCAGGCCTAGCCTAAGCGGGCATTATGCCTGCTTGGCGTAATAAACTATAAGTGTTGCTTAATAGTAAAAATAATAAAAAAAGAAAAAATTCAGTTTATAAAAGGAAGTTGAGGAAGGAGAGCCGGTGGAGAGGAGAGGAAGAGAAGAAAAAAAAAAGAAAGGAGAGAAAAAGAGAGAAAAAGAAAAAGAGAGAAAAAAAAGAAAAAAATATAGAAAATCATATAGAAAATCAGAAAAAAAAAGAAAAGGAAGAAGAGGAAATGAGAAAAAAAAAACTAAACTACACAGAAAATAGAGGAAGAAAAGAAAATGAAAGAAAAAGAAAAGAAAAGAAAAGAAAACAGAAAATACAAGAAATATAGAAAATAGGAGAAAAAGGAAGAAAAATGGAAAAAAAAGAAACCCACTGTTCACCGTCAGCTCCTTCCCGTCACTGTACACGCGACGGCGTTCCGGCCGTCCCCTCGACGCACCGCCACCACCGACGCACTCGCCTCACCGTCGCGACCCCAGAGCCACCTTCCCCGTCGCGTTCCACCGCATGACGCCGCCTGACGCGCCGTTGACCCGCCGAGGACCCGGCGGATCTGTGTTCCTCGCGCTTTCCGCCTCCTGCCGGCGACGTCGCGTCAGTTTCTCGCCGGTTTTCCGCCGCTCGTGCTGCCCCGATTCCGTGGCCGAGCTCGCCTTCCCTTCCTCGAGCTCCTGTCGCGCCGCCATCGCCGAACCCGCTAGGTAAGTCGGGTCTAGCCCGTTTATGCGGCCGGGTCGCGCCTTCCTGGGTTGCGATCCGGATCTTTCTTTTTTATTTAATATATATATATATATAAATGCTTATATAATTAATTTCTGTTAATTACTTTCTGGAAAAATATATATTTTTATATTTCGGAAAATATGGTAATTCTGTGTTATGGTTTATGGTTTTGGAATATATATTTACTTGGTTAAATAATTAAGTTTTGGTTTTGGAAGCTAATATTAAATGGAAATAAATATATATACCATGGAAATAATTTCTGGAAAATTGATACGTGTATTATTTTCGTCTGGAAGATTATTATTTTGGTATATGTATATAAATATGTATTTTGTAAATTAAAAGTAATTATG